>MU001684.1:83502-170730 GCA_010093515.1 Lineolata rhizophorae | reverse complement strand
CGCGTCCCTGAGACACTCGATGGGTTGAGACACTCGGTGGGTGATTACGTTAGCAGAGAACGAGATATGCTTAGCGATGGAGGAAATGGACTCATTAATAAAAGCATTCCAAAGTTCAACTTAAAGCAGAGAATCACAGAAAAACGAGGATGAGAACGATGGTTAGACAGTACGATCGGATTGTTCAAGAGATGACTAGCTTTAAAAATATTTCTAAAATATATTTCTAAAATACCGGCGTTCCGACCGTCGGGGATTTATTAGTACCACAATTGAGGAAGACTGGGCAGCACCTTCTAAAGAAAGAGAAGGAATGCAATGTCTCATCTCATGCTGCTCGCTTACCTGACTGTCTAGTTGCAAATGCGATAGCAAAAGCGCACAGCTGCAAGAGGCCCAGGCGAGGTCGAAATACAGTTATAACCCAGTCATGCTAAGCACCTCTGGCCAACAGGCAAAGTGTATATTAACTCTCACCAGGACGCTTGGCGATGCAACCTACTCCATACTTGGTAGTGACCTACCTCGCAATTTTTTTCGTGGCCAACCTTTTTTTCTTGCTTTCTTTTTGCTGCACCTTTCTGCAGGCAAAGCTGGATAAAGTGAGGGTCTTGCAGATGCAGGGGCCAAGCGAGGCTTAGGATTGGATGGGGTGGAGACGGCCCTAGTGACGTCCCGGGCGTAGTAGTGCCCTTACACCTCGAAAGGAGTGACACGTACTCCGGATGTATGTAGGTAGGGACGGAGTACAGCTGCGCGACAGGGGCTGCGTGAGACAGTTTCTTTGTGCAGCAACGAAAGAGAGTTGAGGCCCACATGCAATTTGACGTTGAAGCTGAGACTCGCTTGACAGACGCATTTCAGGCTTCTCGCGTTCGTTCTGAACGTGCCGCTGACGGAGTGGAAATGAAAGAAGAAATCTCAAGGGATCGCCCTACCGGGGCGGAGATGTTCCGCGACGGTGGTCGTGTCACGTGCAAAGCTAGCATGCACAGGCAGCAGCTACACCGTACTAAGCTTCCACCGGCAGTCGACCTTGCCGTATTCGGAATGCTCTAGTCCCGGTCGTCTGGAAGATGTCGTAGTAAGTAGTATGTACTCGGCGCCGCAACGCCGTCGGACAACAACGCCCTCGACCGTTCAGGTGCCATCGTTGGCCTGAACCTGCGGGGCATTGGCAAGGGGATCGAGTGAAGGCCGCTCTTGAACTGTGATCTGTGGGAGATTGGCTCTGGAAGGCTTCCATGTCGCAATGATCGTCGGCCAAGGAAGGGTCCACGGATTCCGGATTTGGGCAAGGCGCTCTCCGCACTGGCCGCACCCCCGGTCGCTTCCCTCAACAATATGATCTTGCCAGCTATTGTACGGAGTGGCATGCAACGGGGTTGAGGGCGCACCCGGGCGGGTTTTGTGTAGGGGGGGACACGGGCAAAGCCACAGGAAGCAGGCAGGCAGGCAGGCCCTTGTGGCGGTGGGAGCCCCGTCGCATCGATCCAAGACGCACGACAAGAGGGACGGGGCGCATGCAAAGGTGAAACAGCGCTCGCGTCGCCGGCAGCGCAAGAGCGGTGCATTTATCCAATTTCCACGGGCGCGGGCGGCGGGCAGCAGCGCGAGCGACACGGCGAGCGCACGCCCGCCCACCGCGGCGTCGGCTCTGGCCCGCTGGCCGTTGGGCAGGGCGCGCGCTGATTGGCCGGCTGGCGAAATCTCCGCGAGGGCGTCGCTGGCGATTGGACCCGGCCGGGATCCCTGCCAAGACCGGCGACCCCTTTCCTGGCGGCCCGTTCGATCCTTCCCACGGCTTCCACCGCGCATTTCGCGAGCGCCCGCCCGCACGCCGTGAGCTCCTCTCCTGCCGGCCCTGTCTCTCGCTGTTCTCCCCTTTCCCGCACCTTCACGCCCGCCAGCTTTTCTTCTTCCCTTCTCCGTCCATCGGCCCGTCGCTGCAACCCGCATTGCCCGGCCGCCGTCCCGTTTCGCGCCCGTGTCCCCGTCGCCCCGTTACCCTCGGCCTCTCGCGCCTTCCAAGCTGCCGCGCGGCACCTCCCTCCCTTTTTCCCGTCCTCGGACACTGCCCGCCTTCCTTCCCCAGGTACCCACCTGCCACCCTCGCGCTTCCGTAAGCCCACGCTTCCATCCTCTCCATCCCCAGCCGGCCTTGAGTCCGTCCTCTGCTCCATCACCGTCGCACAGTTGCTGATTTCGCCGCCGTCCGTTGCAGAGTCGCTCGTTGGACAAGCTCCACCCAGACTTCGCCCTCGTTTGCCGCAATGGGTAAGCATCTCCTTTGCCTGTGGGATTGGCCGTTCGCATGCAACGCGTGAGCGAGTCCACCGTTGCGCTATCGGCGCCCTCGAGCCGTCGGTGCAGTCACGACGCCTTCGCCGTTGCTGCTCGTTTCCCGGGTGCTCCGTGAATGCCTCCTGCCCGAGAGCGCCAATAGCGATCGTACAAGCTGGCAACGGCCCACCACGGTCATGTGAGAGACACGACAATTCGTCTAGACACTGACAACGCTTCGCTTGCAGCCACCAACGGCGTGCCCTCCGCCCCTCCTGCGAGGGCTTCCCCGGTTCCTGGTGTATCTACGCCCAACGGCTCGGTGTCGCCTCACGTTGAGCGCAGCAACCCCATGTCCAGCAGCAAAGGCGCTGCTCCCCAGACTGTCACGTCCAAGGACCCGAAGGCCGTAGCCCAGGCCGCCAGCGATATGCGGAACATCGTGCGGAGGAAGCTCACTGGGTACGTTGGGTTCGCCAACCTGCCCAACCAGTGGCACCGCAAGAGCGTGCGGAAAGGCTTCAACTTTAACGTCATGGTCGTTGGTACGTCACTTTCAAAGGCTTTTGCCTGCTAGCTCAGCGGGCCCCGTTACCCTTCCCTCTCGCCCCCAGCTAACTTCTGAATTAGGCGAGTCTGGACTCGGCAAGTCCACTCTCGTTAATACGCTTTTCAACACTTCGCTCTACCCGCCCAAGGAGCGCAAACCCCCTTCGCTCGACATCGTTCCCAAGACCGTCGCCATACAGTCGATTAGCGCGGATATTGAGGAGAACGGTGTCCGCTTGCGTCTGACGGTTGTGGATACGCCGGGCTTTGGTGACTTTGTTAACAACGATGACTCTTGGCGTCCTATTGTGGAGAACATTGAGCAGCGCTTTGACGCCTACCTGGATGCTGAGAACAAAGTCAACCGTGTCAACATCGTCGACAACCGCATCCACGCTTGCGTGTACTTCATCCAGCCCACCGGCCACTCGCTGAAGCCTTTGGATGTGGAGGTTATGCGCCGCCTCCACACCAAGGTTAACCTGATTCCCGTTATCGCTAAGTCGGATACCTTGACGGATGATGAGATCACTGCCTTTAAGCAGAGGGTCAGTATTATAGCGTAACCTTAATCCCCATGTGCTAATGTCGTATAGATCCTGGCCGATATCCAATACCACAACATCCAAATCTTCGAGGGTCCTCGTTATGAGCTTGATGACGAGGAGACCATCGCGGAGAACAACGAGATCATGTCGAAGGTCCCGTTCGCGGTCGTTGGTGCCAACACCGAGGTGACTACTCCTGAGGGACGCAAGGTCCGTGGCCGTCGCTACCCCTGGGGTGTTATCGAAGTGGACAACGAGGAGCACTGCGATTTCGTCAAGCTCAGGCAGATGCTCATCCGCACCCACATGGAAGAGCTCAAGGAGCACACCAACAATATGCTGTACGAGAACTACCGCTCCGACAAGCTCACCGCCATGGGTGTCGCCCAGGACCCCAGCGTGTTCAAGGAGGTCAACCCTGCGGTCAAGCAGGAGGAGGAGCGCTCGTTGCACGAGCAGAAGCTAGCCAAGATGGAAGCCGAGATGAAGATGGTGTTCCAGCAGAAGGTACAGGAGAAAGAGAGCAAGCTGCGGCAGAGCGAGGAAGAGCTTTATGCTCGGCACAAAGAAATGAAGGAACAGCTCGACCGGCAGCGACAAGATCTCGAAGAGAAGAAGTCCCGGATCGAGAGTGGACGGCCGCTAGAAGAGAAGGGCAAGAGGAAGGGCTTCTCCCTGCGCTAAGTCACCTAGCTGCGGTGACCGTGTGCTGGTGTGGCAATGGCGGTGATGCTGGCTGGTGGCGGCGAGTTGAAACGATCGCTTATTCTTGCCCGGATGGGAAGAAAATTATCTTCTCGGGGACTCCTTTCGAACAAATTGAGGCGCGGCGACTCCAAGTCTGGCTCCCCTTTAATATTCTCTTGTTCACTTTCTAGAACTTCATCGGTTTTAATTGCGTCCGAACCCCAAACGTCAACCCCTTGAAAACGCCTTGGCTCTCTTCGCTTTTCGGCTAGCGCCCGGTGCCGCTGAAAAGGGAAAGAAGCTTAATGGGGATGCTTGCTCTTCGAGACCCTTTAATTCAAGCCGTAGTCCACTCTTTTTGCAATGGCAGTTACGAGGCGCGGCTACACGCTTTTTAAAGGGCGTTGGGGAGTGCTCTCAGGGGAACGGCAGCGTTCGTTTCTTACTTTTGCCGCTCGCGGCTGGTGGCGGTGGAGCGCGGAGATGTGTCCACTTGGTTTATCTGCGTTGCTCTTTTTTTTTTCCGACGGAGGGAATTGCTAGTGCGTGAATATGTGGCTGTGGTGGGCGAGACTGTCTTGTGGACACGCTGTTTGGACGGGCGGACGAACGGACGGACTTGATACCAGCAGCATTGCCCTTCTCTTGCTTGTTTTTTTCTATGTTGTTTTTATTCTGGTTTCTTAACATTCCCTTCCACCCACTTTTCTCCTCCTGTCTCCAACTCGAGATCGATGGCTCCTTGTTTCCTTGCGTAGGTGTCTTTCTGTTCTGAAAGCGAGCGGGTCGACTGGAAGAGGGTTACAAACACGATAGCAATTGTGGGAACGCACGTATTAATTCATTGTTGCGTTGACGAAATGCTTCGCGAAGACATGGTGTGGAGAGGAGCGTTCAGGCTGATAGGTGCCCTAACCGTTCGGCTTGCTCGTTTCAGTTTTATGTCTTTATACTATTGTCTTCCGTCTTGTTATGTGTATCCTACACCGAAAAGTGAAAGGCTCGGAGCGTAACTACTACTTTCGACCAAAGCTATCATCAAGTTTGAAGTAGCGGAGACAAGGACGAATTTCTCCACCCGCCCTTTTTCTATTTCTTTTCTTTTCCTTTGTTTCCACCGTATTTCTTGTAGTAGGATTACTCTTTTCCTCTTCTCTTCCTTTCTCACTCTCCAGATCTTATCCTCACCCCTTCTCCCTCTCCGTTTCTTTTATGTTGTTGCTACTTCTTTTTCTGTTCTTGTGTGCCGTCTGTTGTATTGGCGGGCGAGTGTGGATTTCCTGAGTGGAGAGCGAGCGCGTGTGAATGCGGTTAGTATTAAAAATGTGAGAGATAGGTAATTCACGATGGTTTTGTTCTTGCTCTAAATACGAAGGCTATTCCGAGGGTGACTCACACCGGAACTAGGGAAAATAGTGAGTCTACTCGAGGTCCTAAACAGCGTAAAACAGGTGGGAATCAGGTCTCACCGTTGACATCCCCACGGAGTGAAACAACCGTCGGCACCGCAGTCCCATGTCGGGCCGTTCGAGGTGGTCATGACGGCGAAGGTTCAGGTGGTGATGGCGGGCACGTGCCCATGGCAGAACAGGCCGAGCTGATCCTGGCGGACCATTTCGTCATGAGCACAGCCGCGGCACGCGGGACGCGCCTGCCCTCGAGGTTGAAAAGCAAGCTTGCACCGAAGTCGACCCAAGGAATTCGACCACTCCAGACCTCCTCCACCGTCTTCCACTCGTCTTTCACACTATTTCCACCGTCACCTTCTCCACCCCCGGCCTTCTACCGTCACCTACAGCATTGACCTATTTGCGCAAAATTTCGCCCCCCACCCCGGCAGCCCGCCTGCAGCCTCCTGCTCCATCTTCGCCGCGCGGCCAAGAAGCCCATTGCTCCCGCCCGAGCGCTCCGCAACCTTCAACAGCACAGGAGCCTCGTTTTGCTGTGTAAGTACGCGCGCTCCATCTCCCGATTCTCAGCCCACCCCTCGTTGCCTTTGTGCGCGTCAGCACATGGCGACGTCGGTCTATCCGCCGAGTCCCAAAACCCACCCCTGCCGTGGGGGCCGGCGGGCCTATGACGGACCTGTGCCTGGCCTGCATACCCGACGAGCGCTGCCGGCCAGCCCAGCCAGCCCAGGCGCACGACCGGGACCGGAGGCGGCGAATTGGTGGTGCGCAGGTACTCGTGTGCACTCCGGAAAGCAGCAGCCTGCGGAAGCGGCGGCAGTAGCCCAGGCGGTGACTTTTGGCGGAGAGGCCAGGTGGCTGCTTTCTGGTGGCGCCCGCGACGGACCAGGCAGACGCCAAATTGAAGAAGAGCGGACTCGCGGCTAGCGTGTGTGCGACGACTCCACTGCAATCAATCGTCACTTCTGCGAGTGTCGCAAGAGCGGTTCCGCGGGCACGCATTTGCACCCTTGGCTCTGATCGTCCGGTCTATTTTCTGCCCGGAGAACGATCCACCTGCTGGAGCTTTTCTCTGCGCTGCGGCAAGCGATTGGCGGCATTGGCTGCGGCACACACCCTCGCGCATCGTCAGTCGAGGGCCTGAGCGTGCGGCCGAGCTTTGGGCGCGCCTTCCGGCCTCGTCCTGCCTTTTGCTTCGGCCCCACTAACCATCTTCTGTTTATCCAGCCACCCGCACCGCAACCCTCCCTCCTTACCTCTACCGGGTGGCAGGGCGACAGGACAAGCGCCCAGTCTTTCAACTCGAGGTGCGCTCTCTTGCGCTACGCTGATCGCGTAATGGACCGTTCCAGGTACTAACGGCGACCCTCTTGTCCTAGGAGCCACGGTAGTGCTTGGTTGAGCTTCTAGCACGCTCCACGCACGCACGCACGCACGCACCGACTGCCGGCCTGCCTGCCTATTTTCCCCGACCACCGCAACCCACCACACCTTTCCACCTCTGCTTTCCACCTCGAGGCCGCGAACGCGCGTTCCACCTCGCGATCTCTCTTCGTGCTCCATATCGCACAGGCGCACACCAACACCCGAATTCCTTGAATCCAAATACAAGCGTCTCTCCAGAATTCCGAAGTCATGGCGCCTCCACCCCCGAATCAGCCGCTGCAGCAGCGCCTGATGCAGTTGGCCACGACTCTGCAATTTGGTTGGTTTGCCGGCCACGTAATGCTGTTGCTCTGCACCGTTATGTACGGCTTCACCTATTTGAAGCGCAATACGGGCGGCTACGTGGGCAGCGGCACATACCGCATTGCCTTTATCAGCGCCGCGGCCACTTATGGCATCGTCGTATACAAGGCGTTCCGCGCTAGGGCACGCCAGGGCAAGCCCAATACACCCTTCGTGATCGCGACGGACGAGAACGTACAGTATCTGGGTAAGCTTGACCGAGGACACCAAGGCACGCTGTTAGAAGGGCATCGTTTTTAGTAACCGCAGCTCCTCCAAATTTAGGCATGGCTCTCGTCTGGCTGTTCTCCCGCCAGGTCCCGCTCGCCATCCTACCGTTCGCCGTCTATTCAGTCTTCCACGTCGCGACGTACACGCGCGGCAACCTGCTCCCGACGATCCAGCCAGCGGGGCCGACCTCACCCGGCGGCTCCAAGCCCAAGCCTTCGGGCGCCTCGGAGGCCATCGGGCGCTTCGTCAAGGAGCACTACGACCGGTCCATGACCATCGTGGCCTTCCTCGAGATCGGGCTCTGGTTCCGCTTGCTCGGCTCAGGCCTGCTCTTCCAGAAGGGATCGTGGATCCTACTGTTGGTGTACTCGGCCTTCTTCCGCGCCCGCTACGCGCAGTCGGCCTTTGTGCGCCACGCCGTCGCCATCATGGGTCAGCGCGTCGACGCCCTCGTCGCAAACCAGAGCACCCCGCCCGCGGTCAGGTCCGGTTGGGAGAGCTTCAAGGGCCTCGCGCAGCAGGTGGTTATCGCGACGGATGTGGGAAGGTATGCGTCGGGCGCGCAAGGCGCCCCCAAGAAAGCGCAGTAGAGGGCCTGCGGGGTCGTTGAGGGCGCGATGGGGGGAGTGGAAGTCGGAGGGCGGTATGCTGGTTGGGGGGAGGAAGCGTGCGTGAGGATAGTAGGGTGAGATGCCCAGGCGGTTTGGCTTTCCTTTCTCCTTTGCTACGTCCAGAATAGAACAGGCTAGTTGGCGCGGCCGTAGCGTAAGCGGAAGGTGGAATGGAATTCGCTATCCGCCTGGACGATGCGCACGCTTCTATGCTATTCTAGGTAGTCAAGCGGGGGGAAACGGCGGTAAGGCTTTCATTGTGCGGTCATGAGCGGCGCTTGCGAGTGATGTGAGGCTTGAGAAAATGGACATGGTTGGTAGGCTGGGTGGATCGGGAGGACCGGCGGTTGGGAGTAGATCGTGGGAATGCGGGTTTGGGCCGGGTCGAGCGATGTCTTTTCAACTTGGTCGCAGTGTATGGTTTTCGTGCGGGTTAGGTGTCTACTTTTTTTTTTTTTCGGGTGCTTAGCGAGTTATGATATTTTTGATTCTGGAGTGGTTAGTTTTGGTGTGTGCATGCAGGATTGTAGAAATGAGGACACGGAGATTGGAATCGGGGATGGCGGATTCAAGGGTTTTAGTAGCGTTCTTGATGCCTGGGGGGGGTTGACGAATATTTAGAAATGAAAGTTCCTACGTTTGCTTGTCATCCTCTTGAAACATCAAAGACTGGTCAGAAGCCTCTGGCGTAGCAAATATAGAAGCACTGCAGAAGGTAACAGCGGCGGAATGTTATACCAAAGACAAGATAATGCGCGTATCATAATACATGACGGCAGTATAAGCACTTCTCCTATCATGCGGCACGTCGATAACGACCTAGAAGCTCAAGAACCTCCCGTACATTGCCAATTGCACGCTTTTGCTGCATGCTTTAGTCAGATCCTTCGCAAAAGCGTTTCCTCAAAACACTCAACGCCAGCCAAGGTCTTACCACCCAATGAGGACTGCCTCACCTACCAGAGCCAACAAGACCCAGCTAATTATCTGCCCCAATTCCCGCTTTTGCAAAGTGCGGAGTGCCAATACCAGAAAGTCTCGTCATAAATCATACAGGGGCGCCCGATCCCGGCACCTTCACTTACTCGTCGACATCGACGCTATAACCCTCGTCATTCACCTCCATCTCATCATCGTCCTCATCGCCATCGCCATCCGCATCCTCGTCCAAATCGACTTCCCTCGCCCTACCCTCCCTCATCTCCAGCTCCGTCGTCACCCCCCTACTACTGACCGCGGCCGGATTCCCCACCCCCGTCCCCTCGCCCCCTCCCGCCTGACTAAACACCCTCACCAACTCCTCTCCTTCCTCGGGACTCAACCACTCATCCAGCACCGCATGCGCCGCCTCGACCGTCTCCTCCTCGATGCCCCTCTCCATCAGCCCGGCCTCGCCCTCACAAAACGCCACCCGCGCCAACCCAACCAAGAGTCCCCACCCCTTCCCCGCCGGACCAGCCATGGCGCTCTTGATAACCCCTCCGGCCCCTCCGGCCGCGCCCCCGCCATGGCCGCCCAGCAAGAAACACAGCACCTTTGCGCCCGCGTTGACGCTGCGCACCGTCAGCTCGCGGGCCTCGGCCAGGGGGTCCGCGTACGCGTCCAGCGTGTCCAGCTGCTGGACGAGGAAGCGCGCGAGGCGGGGCAGGGCGAGCGGGTGCGCGGCCAGCAGCGCCGCGTTGCGCGCGTGCAGCGTGAGTGTCGAGAGCGTCTCGAGGGCCGCGAGGCGGAGGCGCTCCGTCGCGAGGACGGGGTTGCGGGGGGGGGCGGATGTGGCGTCGCGGGGTTGGCGAGACGGAGGAGGAGGAGGAGGAGGCTGGGAGGACCGGGCGGGTGCGGGAGGCGAGGGGCAAGAGTGGGAGGCCCGACCCCAGCCGGAGCTGGGCTCCGCGGCCGTCTCCGCTAGTAGTTGTGTCACGCGGTCTACGAGCGCGCTCTCGTTCGCCGCCTGCCTCTGCTGCTCCCTCGCCTCGTCCACGGCCACGGCGCTCGCGCCGTCGCCCTTGGCCGCGGCGGTCGTGATGGTCGCGCCAAACGACGACGTCGTCGCCGACGTTCCCAGCATCTTCAGCGTCAGCACCACCTGCTCGAGCGGGTGCGCCCGCATCAGCATCACCAGCACGAAGTCGTATTTGATGGAGGCCCAGAAGACGGCCGAGGCGGCCGGGTCGGGCGCACAGGTCGTGGCAACGTCGTAGAGGAGGAGCAGCACGGCGTGCACGTCGATGTGACGCTGGAGCTCGGCGAGATCGCTGGCTGAGGAGGAGGAAGAGTGTGTGAGAGGGCGTTGCTTGGTGGTATTGTTGTTAGTGGCAGTAGAGGCTTTGGCGAGGGGGATGGCGACGAGATCGGCGGTTGCTTGGGCGAGCGGGAGGAGCGTGGTTATGAGGTCGAGGGTCGTGCGGAGTGGGACGTAGGAGAGAGTTAGATGGATAGTGTCTAGCAGGATAGATATCGGAGGGTACTACGTGGAACATGTTTAGTTAGATCTTTAGTTAGATCGGATGCTATGCAGATGGCAGGACAGAACAGAAACCTACATAGGCTTCGTCCAGACAACGGTCCCACACGAGAAGGAGGATGTTGGCGAACTTGTGCGGGAGAGATTTAGCTTCAGACGGGAATTGAAGGTGGTCGTGGATCATGGAAGATATAGAGCCGTCGGGCTCAGAAGGGAATGAGTATTTGGCGAATGCTTCGAAGGTTTGCTCATTACCGGGATAAGGGCGGTGATTTAGAATGAATTGGAGAAACTATAGCAACTGTTAGCACATTGGATATTGAGCGATTGTTATCCGCACGAACCTCATAGTCTTCATTTGTACTATCTACATTCGGTACGGAAAAGCTGTGAGGCTGACTCTCCGGCTCATTCATGGGCTCCCCTACGTCTAGATCTGGAGATCGTCTCGAGGAAGGCTCAGATAACGGCAGAGGCTGGACGGGACTAGCGTCAGGAACAGGCCGTTTCCTCTTGGCCGCCGCTCTCGGAGTCGCTGGCTTCGACCGATCCTTCTTGGGCGGGGACGCCATAAGGACATCTCCATCGTCGAAGCCATCTCTAAACGGGAGCGCCTTCGACTTTTTAGGCGTGGTAGCAGTAGCATCGCCTTTCTGTTCCGCCGTCCTGGGCCTGTTCCCGGCTCCCACCTCCCTCATCTGTTTCCTCCCCGGCGCTCTCGCATGGTGGGTGAGGTCGTGCTCCAAGAAGCGATTGTTCGTCTCGACGCGCTCGCGCTCCTTCCACGCCGCCTCGAGCTCCAGGTTGTGCTTGGCGACGGCGTCGGCGTGCGCGCGCTGCAGGGCCGCGACGCGCTGGTCGTAGTCGCGCGTCGCCTTCTCCAGGTTGCGCCGCACGATGGCGACCTCGCCCGCCTTGGCCACGACGGCCGAGCTCGCCTCGCGCTCCGACCGCTGCAGCTCGTCTTTCTCGCGCTCTAGCTCCGCGATGCGCTGCTGCAGCTGCTGCAGCATCGCGCCATGCATCGGCGCCGTTGCGTCGTAGCCTCCGGTGTTGCGGCCAGGCCCGCCGGCGCCGGCGCCGGCACCCTGAGGCTGTTGGCCCCAACCAGCACCGGTACCAGAGCCTGCACCGGCACCAGCGGTCACGCCTCCGAGCCCGCCCCAATTGCGCGCCGTGTCCAAGGCGTTGGTCCCAATCGCGCCGTTGCTGTACGTCTGCAGGCCGGCGCCGTCCTGCGCGCCGAGATCGATGACCGCCTCGTCGTCATCGTCGTCCAGCCCGTAGTCCGAGAGCCGCGTCTCCGGCGTGCGCAGCGGCTGCGGGCGAAACTGGGGGTTTATCGCGGAGCGGGTCGCGGTCGGGGCTGCGGCGGGCCGCTTGTGCTGGGGCGGCTGCTGCTGGGTGGCGGCGCGCCAGGCATCTTCGATCTGCTGCAGGCTGGCTGCATCGAGATCGTCGTCGGAGAAGGCGTCGTCGTCGTCGTCGAACGGGTTAGCTGCAGCCATGCCATGGGCGTGCGGCGGGCATGTGAGAGAGGGTGACGAGGAGGCGCAGCGGTGCGTGCAGGGTCGTGGTCGTGGACAGGGTTCTGGGCAGGGCCGTGGGCAGGGCCGTGGAGACTTGCGGACGGCGCAAGGGACGAGTTGATGGCAGGAGAGGCCGTCTGTGGCGGCGGTTGAGGCTCTTTGCGCCTCTCGCAATCCGAGCGCGGCGCGTCACATGCGGGCTGGACGCGCCCGGGCTTGGCGGCGGACCCCGACCCCGACGCTCCGCCCCGGGCGGATTGACGTAACGGGAAAGAGGGACGGCAGCACGCTGCGTGCCCGTCAGGCTCCACCTTGAACATCCGCTGCCTGCCGCCCGCCGCTGCGCGCTTCCGTGTCTCCTGCTTTTCCCAGGCTGCCCTCGAGCGCTTCGTCCCGTCCGTGCCGTGCCGCGTCCGAGCTGCGTGCCCCAGGCTTGCGACTTCTCGTTCTTTCAAGCCCGGCCGTCCCGGCAGGCCGCAGCAACAACAGCCAGAAAGACAGAGACAGCACGCCGACTTCCACGGTGACGTCCGTGTTTGCTCGTCCGTGTTGCGGACATAAAGCCGCCATCCGCCTGCGCCTACCGCCGCATCCCGAGAGCGCGTCGAGAACACAAAGCCAGCTGCCCGCCGTCGCTGTCAGGGGCTCGTCCTTTTCCCGCCTGCCCCCCCCGTCCCCGCGTGGGCTGTCGTGGCTGCCTACCCACCGCATCCACCACCACGACCTACGACGAAGCCCGCATCCTCGACCTCCACCGCCCCCACCACCCGTTTCTACCCTAACTCTTCTCCTTACCCCTCTATCGCCGTCATGGCCAAGCCTAAGAAGGATGTCAAGTTCCAGCACCGGGGCAGCAATGGCCACAAGCAGCGACGGTCTAGTACTAGCATATCCGACATCAGCGAGACGGCCTCGGAGCCCGCCAGTCCCAACAGGAATGGCGCCATCACCAAGAATGAGGTTTGTGGGCCCCCAAATGCAGACAACGCGGACCGGGCAGCTGTACTGATCGACAAGCCTCCACCGGAGCAGCAGCAATCCCAGCCCCAGTCCGACTTCGAGAAGAAGAAGCAGACCTTCATTACGCGCACCATATGGACCTTTGTCATGATAGCCATTTTCTTCAGCTCCCTTTTCGCTGGTCACCTCTACGTTATCATCATCGTAACCGCCGTCCAGATCGTCTCCTTCAAGGAAGTAATCGCCATCTCGAACGTGCCGAGCAGAGCGCGGAGCCTCAGGTTTACAAAGACACTGAACTGGTATTTCTTGGGCACAACCATGTATTTCCTCTACGGCGAGAGCGTCCTGTACTACTTTAAGCATATCCTCTTGGTCGACAAGATCTTGCTACCATTTGCGACCCACCACCGCTTCATCAGCTTTATGCTCTATGTAATGGGTGAGTTTGCGAGCACTAGAATCCTCGGCTGAGAAGAAAAACGCTAATACCAAGCTGCCAGGCTTCGTTTTCTTCGTCGGCTCTCTGCAAAAGGGCCACTATAAGTTCCAGTTCACGCAGTTCGCGTGGACACACATGGCGCTCTACCTGATCGTGGTGCAGGCCCACTTCATCATGAACAACATCTTCGAGGGGCTCTTCTGGTTCCTGCTGCCTGTGTCGCTGGTCATTATCAACGACATTTCAGCCTATGTAGTGGGCATCACCGTCGGGCGCACGCAATTAATCAAGTTGTCACCTAAGAAGACGGTCGAGGGCTTCCTCGGTGCCTGGATCTTTACCGTCCTGGGCGGGATCCTCATTACGAACGTCATGATCCGCTACAAGTACTTCATCTGCCCGGTGACTGTAAGTCAACATATTCTCCTCCCCGGCGAATGCATCATCGGCTCTTAACGCTGAGCATCAGGACCTCGGCGCCAACTTCTTCACCGGCCTCGAATGCACGCCCAACCCCGTCTTCGTCGCACACGTATACCGCCTCCCGTTCTCGCTCCCTTCGTGGACGCACATCCCGTCCTCCTTCACCATCCATCCGATCCAGTTCCACACGTTCGTCTTCGCGACGTTTGCGTCGCTGATCGCGCCCTTTGGCGGCTTCTTCGCCTCGGGCCTCAAGCGGTCCTTCAAGATCAAGGACTTCGGCGACAGCATCCCGGGCCACGGCGGCATGACGGACCGCATGGACTGCCAGTTCATCATGGGCTTTTTCGCCTTCATGTACTACAGCAGCTTCATCGCGGTGCACAAGGCGAGCGTGGGCGGCGTCATGGAGGCGGCCATCACGGGCCTGGGGCCCGAGGAACAGATGGAGGTGGTGAAGGGCTTGAGCAAGCATTTGGTTAATCAGGGGGTGATTTCGAGTGGGGTAGGTGGTTTTCTTCTTGTCCATTTCCTTGGTTTTTCCGCTTCTTGAAGATTTCGGGTGTGGTTGGCGTGATTGGTTTCCGCTGACATCGACAACGTTACACAGGTCCTCGAATACTTGAACGGGCAGTTGCGTAAGCGATGATATGACCTTCAACCTTAATCAAAGCCTTGGGAGGTGGGTAGATCGGCCCGCATATGTGGACTAGATAGCGTGTGGAGATGGAATAGAGGGAATAATGAATGGCGGGCCTCTCTTCTTTTTCTTTCTTTTCGCCTGGCTCCATGGATGATTGTCACTGGTTCGCCCCTTCCCTTTTCGTAATTGTTTCTTCAACCCCAACTCTTTCGGTCAAAAGGCATCAGGGTATTATCTGATGGATGATCACGTTACACAGGGGCTTCTCTTTTATGTTTTGCTGTGTCTCTTCCTTTTTTTTTTTCCCCTTTGATTCTACTTGCTTTTCCCTGTCTCTTTTGGGCCTGGATTATGTGGTTGTTCCTGTGAGGGTAAGCGAGAGTGATGGTTCGTTCTTGTATATACCCTTGTCTGTCTCTTCCTTGGGGGTGTAAAAGTTCCACTTCACTTAAATTATTGGTACCTAACGTGTGCGAGTGGTGCATTGCTTATTATATTTGTTGCCATTTGGGGATTAATGAGGAATGTACCTATCCAATAAATCAAGATAAGCCACCCTACAGTGCCTAAACATTGCCCTATATCCGCCAATCAAACCTGTCAAATAGGGCGCCGTAATCTGGCGTACAACGCGCTACTAGTGGAGTCGAATAGATGCTTGAGTATCTTTGTACCGATGATTCGAACTCAACTAATGTACACAAGTACATATCTCAAGCCTAAGCGTCGGCTAATACTTGCAAACCTACCTAGATTAGAATAGCCGACTTTACATGATAGGAGAAATGAGTAACGGCGGTTCTCTACTACTGTGCCCCGGCCGGTAACTCATATAAAGATCTACTTCGAATCCTTTATCATCTATATCGAACTTACGTAGGTTTTTTACTGGTCGAGTGAAGCGAAGCGGAGCGAAGCGGAGCGAAATTAAGTTCTTTGTGTGGCTTGACCGCTTAAGGTACCCTACAACGCGTTGGGACACCCAGGGCTCTATTCCTTTAGTTATAAAATCTTAAATCCGCACTTCATTTATCTCCGGGGCTGTCATTTTAGTAGGCAAGGTAGAGGAATGGCTTTGGAAAAGCAGCTCAATGGTACGTTACAGCTCATGTAGCACAAGTCTTTGCTAGCTTAGGAGGCATTCAACCTACAAACACCTCATGTCATCATTTCGCTCGCTAGAAATGGGTTGGAGCCTCAATGATTTCAGAAAGAAATATCAAGTGTTTAGCTAGGCTTCTCCTCATATACGACTTTGACGAGCTCCCCGTCGTTGAAGCACACGGATAAGCCTGGTTCCAAAGGGAACGCAAGAATAATATAACATAGCGGCCAGGAGAAATAGTACAAGAATGTCGGAAACAAACCCGAACTTAGCCTTTCGAGACAAGTCTGACATGAAAAGTTGCCAAATACCAACACCGAGGAGGAAATTTAACCCGAAAGTGTAACATATCTAAGCATGATCCGAACGAAACTCTCTGAAGAATGTCTTGAAAGCGACGTTCGAAATACCGATCCACCGTACTACCTTCAGGCTCACTCTTCTCGTATTTAAACTTTGAAAAGACTGCGGCATTGGGTTTATTACCATCAGTATTGCGGCCAAAAGGAGAAATGTGTAGGCTACAAAGAGTGACAGCGGTGGTTGCAGTCGCACAAGGCCAGATTTGAAGTTTTGGTTCGAACTCCTATGCATTCATCATTTTAGCTATCCGTAAATTATGCTAATACCGAAGGGTAAAGAATACATATATTCAATGAAGACAGAGTCAAAAAGCTGAGAACGGTAGATGCATACATTGACATCCATACCGAAAAGCGTCGCAACGAAGGTGAATGGAATGAAGGAAAAGGCTATGTTTGTGAGTTTTGCGACAGGTTCTGCTTCCGAGATAGCCTTTTGACTTTCCACGATGCTCATATTGGACATGACTATTCAACTGAGTTGTGCGAATGCAATAGCTTTTGTTTCCATCGGCCGAATTAATCGCATCATGTTTAAGACTGCATTCGTATTTGCGGTCATAATGTGGGCAAGCGTGCTTTAAGTAGCGTGCTAAAAATTCTCCTACAGATCCTCTTCGTCATATTTTCCAAGCTATTCATAGAGACTCCAGGCTCTATAATTGGTTGCTTCGATGAAGCAGGGTTCGATCTCGGCGAGCCTTAGAAGTTCACTGTGCTAAAAACGATAATTCTTTCGTTCGATGTGATGCATTCGCCTAGGATCAATCACTAGAAGCCCTTCAAAAGAATAAGCAGTTGTAATTTGCTCTTCGATGCATAGGTGCATTATATCGTACCAAGTATATAAGGACGTTCATAGTCCTAATACAGCGAAATACATTCTTGCCCTGCGCGTTCCATGTTGCCTTCGAAGAGCTGAGATACCGGACAGTACGATCGCAAATTTGTGGACGATCGCTAGAAGCGCTCGTGATCAGTTGCAGACGAAGAGGATCTGTGATAGTGTCTATGTTGAACGGCTTGTTATTTGCTAACCTGGTTTCAACGTTCCAGTGCCGCTCGGACTGATTGACATGGTCGAAAAGAAGCGGTTTTTAGCAATACCAAAATTGAGACTCTTGCACCGAAGGCTGTCCTCATTATGGCAGGCAAGGAATTCTTCTGGAATATTAAGAGAGGGGCGAGGATCTCTGATCTTTGTTGATTTGTGCTCTGCACAATGACTAGGCGTCCTTTCAAAGCTTTCGCGCTGACTAGAAACCGTCGAGCGTTGACAAGTCGCCGTACTTCCATTGTTGCGAGTACCTACTAAGAGCAATTGACTGTCCAACACGCAACCCACTTCCGACCTTCAGCTACCACTTTGCGACGTATTCCGAATGTATCAAAAAATTATGGCACCCACAGACTGGATGCGGAAGGACCGTAACCTCATTAGCTAGGCTGGACAACTACAAGGTTGCTGCATTGATACAGTTTTCGTGCCGGAGTTCGAGTTGAGAGACGGCCAGCCTCGGTTTCAAGCTCGGCTTTGAGGTAACAAGGCTTGGTATCTATTTTTGAAGTATCACTTTGATTTACGATTAGGTGGCAGCCAATCATAAACGGGCCTCGTGCCGAACTTCTGCTAAGAGCTCTACCAAATTAAAGCTCGCGGTAGGAATAATGGGTTGTCCATTGGTACACAGCAAGTACTGTACTAATATGGAATATCCTATGCTTTGTGCTATATACAAAGTATAATTTGGAACGACCACAAAAAAAGCCCTTCAAACAATTCAGTATGCAGAATCTGAAGTGTAGGTTATATGTACTCCATACTTACCCCGATGTTTAGTATTTTGATGTGATGCTTACATCCTAGAAGTACGAGTTCCCCTTATTACGTCTTGTAACGAGTGTTCAAATGCTTTTAATCAGTCATTTTAATATTCGTCCAAGTACATGCCCCGCCCCGAACTAAATGCGCCAGCAATTCCCGCAAAAAGAATCCTAAACTCACATCTTACCTTCCTCCCTTCTCGACTTCAATCTCCCTCTTCAAATCATCAAGAACTCCCTCCCTACTCCTCAAATGCGCCTCCAAGCCTTGCACCTGTTCCCTCACCGTTTCAATATCCTCTCTTATACTCCTCAGGCTCTTCCCCCCACCTCCAGCTCCACCCTTTTCGCTATCATCAAGTTTCCGCAACTCCCTCCTCTTATAATCGAGCAGCATCTCTAATTCCCTCTTCACAAGTGCAGGCTTCGTTTCCCTCCTCCCGCCGCTCCCATCGGCGCCACCACGCTTAGCCTTCTCCGCCCGCTCGATCCTTTCCTCTAGCTCGCGCAGCTGCTTCTTGAGCCGGACTTCCTCCCAATCCTCTGTGGTGCGAGCACCGGAGAAATCGGTGCCGCGGGGGCGATTATGGGCCCTATCACCGACGCCCAAACGGGAGAGATACGCGTCGCCAAACTTGGTCTTGCGCCCTGTCTCGGTGGCGTCATCCCGCGAACTCGTACCCCAACGCTGGGCCGCCGTCCTACCGCCCGCCGGCGAGCCCACGCGGTCGACGTTGTACTCGATGTTGCCCTGGTTGAAGGTCGCGCGCAGACTCGGGGGCACGGACCGCGGGATCCTGTAACCCTCGTGCCGCTGCGCGAGAACGTGCAGGAACGCCAGCGCGGCGTCCTTGCCAATCGCCGGTCTCGCCTGCGGGTTCACCAAGTTCCATGCCGAGCGGATGTCCGTGTCCGGGACGTCGAGGCTCTCGTACAGCGGCTCCAGCGCGTCGAAGTAGAGCTCGCCGCGCGCCGACCGGTTCGCCGTCCAGATCTCCTCGTATTTTGCCTTGTCGCCCGGCGGCATGTACCAGTCGAAGCCATCTTTGAGACCGGGGGTGTCGGAGTCGGTGGGCGAGGGTGCGCGAGGGAATGAGTCCGATTGGCCCGAGAGGGCGCGGTTGGCTTGGACGAGGTGGGCTTTGGATTCTGGGATTAGCCAGTCCGGGAGAGTTGAGGGGACCTCGGCGTACTCCTGCCGGGGGATTCAAAAGCGTTAGATGGCATAATTCTTTTACGATCTAGAAAAGAAACATTGGCAGTAGTGATGGTTGTAGCTTACCCCGTTCACTAGGTCGAATATCAACCGCATAGCGACGCAGAACTCCTCAAAATCCAGACTACCATCGTTATCCACGTCGGCCAGATCCCAGATCTTTTCGAGCTGGTCATCACGCAACTGGCTGTTTTTGAGCACTGTCGCCGCCTGGGCACCCGTAAGATGGGTCCCGCCTTGAACCAGGCTCGAAAATATCTCCCAGTACCGCTGTACCTCCCATTCCTCAATCTTCTTACTTGCCATGGCGGCGGTTGTGTTTGTAGCGGTCGCGTTCGTCGGGGAGAGTTTGATTTGATGGCTTGAACGTAGAGCGAATAATAAGGGACTGAGAGCAACCCGGCCTAAAGGAATCGGTAGTAAGAGCCTGTTTAAATGAACAAGAAAAAAAGGGTAAAGAGAAGTGCGGCCGGAAGGGACGGAAGATTACAAGGTCTTTCTACTGCGTGGGTATGAAAACACGCCCGGAATGAAACGCAAAACGAAGAGCAAAGCCAACAGTTTTAACCACAAGTGGGGACAGAAAGGCCGTGGGTAGAGAAAGATCACAAATGGAAAATCAAAGGTGGAAGTTTGGGTCGAGCTCTCAAGCTTTCACGAGCTGCGGTTGGGCGTCGTTGACGGGTTCCCGTAGGCCCCGGCCCGGCGCTTGGCCGCAGGTCTTGGCGTGTATGACGGCGGCGCGGAGCACGTGAGTGATCCGGCCATGCTGCGAGGCTACCCATAGTCGGTTGGATGTCCTCGCACCCATGACAGAAAAATGGCACCTCAAAGAATTGGTACGAAGCGAGCTACGCCAGACTCTGCCAATTGGTGTGATAGTTATAACGTTCGTCGTGTAATTCTGACTGGGAGAGAAGCTGGATTCTTGGATCTTTTGCGGAGCACCTGCGAGTGTACAGAGTAAGGTCCGCACCATTGTCGGTGAAGGGTCCTAATCGGTACCTGAAAGCGCCTAATTCCTTTGTGGAAATACCTTTCCTTTTGGTCTGGCTATCTGCAGCTTCCTCTGGACTCGCAGTGGAATTTTGCAAACAACGCCGACGATCCGACGTTCCTACAGCTACAGGCGCACATATCGTACTATGTATGTGGCTTTGTGGCGTTTTCAGATGCAGCTGACGACAGCTGGCACTGTTCCATTGGCCTTTATCACCGGAGCTCAGGACTCCCTCGTCCATTTATCAGCCGACGCTATGGAAGGTGATACTAGAACAAGTAGGATGATAAATACCGCACCTACCGTTTCTTCTCCTACGCGATTCAACAATATTCTTCGACTAGTTTTCCCGCTCCTTCTCATGGGATCCAGCCCCTCAGACTCATTATATAGGCTTCGAGCAGCCTTAGCATCCCACTAGAATGACGAGCCATGAAACTACTAGTACGGCTATGCCGTCCAGTAAGATGGCGGCCGAAAAAGACGTCGAAAGTGGTGCGAGGATTTTCGGGGTGGATATTAATACCGCAGGGAAGAAGACGCTGCTGGGTTCTAATATTATTTCGGAAATTGATTCGTTCTATCGGACTCTTCCTCAGCAAAGTGAGGACTCGATACGACTTATTCTCATGCCCGAACTACCGGGTGAGAGTGACGTTTCGGAGCTCTCATCACTAGATCTCAACGAGAACGTACAACGACTAAAGGGGCTAAGTTATAAGCGTGACAAGGTCTTCGACATATGGGCATTGCGGAATCTTTGGAGCCCTCCCGAAGAGCCGAATACAGCTCAGTTCATGGTCCAAGAAAATACTCCTACTACCCAGCTGGGCACAACAGAGGATTGGTCCCGTTGCTCTTCCCTTCTGAATGCGCAAGTGTTGCAGTGCGGCTCTCGGGAGACTGGTAATTTCGAATTCACAGAACGCATCTCTGCGATCGAGGCACAAAGGCATGCAGGAAGAAGGATACAGAGTAGGTACTTTAATATGCTGTGCAGAGTTGCCACCATGAAGCTAACAAGCATAAGTGACACTCAAGGTGCCGCTGCACAGTGATGCCATTGACGGCAGAGATTACAGCCAACGAGATCTAAGAAGGGAGTTTCGACAGATACTTGACAAGCATTCCACTACTCGGGTGTTGCGTTCCCACTCACCGGAATATCTGAACTCACTGGAATATCTGATGATGGCCGTGACGATGGACCTCTTCAGAGCTATTCTCGAGTGCTGGCAGCCATTCATTACTGAACTCTTTGTCCATTTGGAGTTAGCCCGCTTGAACGCAGATCTAAAGGCAGACTTACGACACCGACAAACCGATTTTTCGTGCCTCAGGCGGCTGGCAAAGCTCCTTAGAGATCTGCACTTGGCTTTCCAACACACGTACGACTCGATGTCTCTACATCCCGAACAGTTCGATGCGGCCAGACTCAGAGGAATCAAATTAGAATTCAAGGACAAGGTGGAGGAGTTGATACGGCGGGCTGACGAAACTAGGCAAATGAAGGACTCGAAATTGAAGGAGTTGGACTCGGAATTGAAGACGAGAATGACGAAATCCAACGAGGCCCAGGAAAAGAGCCTCAAGCGACTTACGGTCCTCGCGGAGATTTTCCTCCCCTTCAGCCTCGCCTGCAGTCTCCTAAGCATGAGCATCCGGGTCGTTGATCTGGGCTTCTTGTGGTACGACTTCTTCGGGCTAAGCACCACGATCATGTTCCTTACATTTACGACCTACTTGTGGATGCGGCGATGGGACCGATACCCCCACAAGCCCCCGAGAATCCAGAAACTTCGGTGGCCCATACTTTCGTTAATTGTTGAAATTTCCAGGATTGTACGTCATTTCATGCCACCTTTCGATCTGGCAGGTGTGAGAGAGGTTTTGTACTATTCCCTTGGCATGGCCGTCGTGGCTTCTTTCTGGGTCGGTATGGTCCGAGAGGTATCATTGGGCTTAAAAGTGCTTGGTTACTCCACAGCAGGATTCGTCGCGGTCCACCTTATCCTCCTCATCCTCCTCATCCTCCTCATCTTGCAAGTTTCAGTTTCAAAGATGAAAAGGTATATGGCATTTCATAAAGGATTACGGCTGACGAGGTCTAGTCCTGGGGCTGAAAGCGTCGCTTGATAGGGACGTAGGACGGTCTCAAACTCTGCAAGATTCCTATTATCGGCGAGGTAACTCCAATGTTTGAGTGATCATGTAACTAACAATGCGCACTCAGATAAAGCCTAGAGAGGGCTTGTCGCTAGGTGGATGTCAATGCGAAATTCCCGCAGGAGGTAGGTGCCATGAAGACATGCTGGCCTGACGCCTTCCCGTGGCCCTGGGCTTTATGTTGTGGCACGCTGGGGCAATGGAACAGCAGCTTCTCCCACATTTAAAGACTCAAGCCCGTGAAGTGTGGAACAACACGCCGTAAGAATCAAATGGTATCAACGTCGTATCAGACATCACACAGAGCCTAGTCGTTCCTATTCTCGCTCCCGCTAACATCCCCGATACACAAGTCAGAAATCCCGCCCACTACTGAGAATTATGGCAAGACGCAGGCCCGAGCTCCCAAACCCCGAACCTTCCCTCGCCCACGAAGCAATACCAAAATAGAATAACGTAAACAAGGCAAACAGAAGAGAACGCCCCCTCCCCCACCCACTACCTCGCGGCCGCGGCCGCGGCCGCACCACCCCTTCCCCCACCTCCCCTCGCATATGGATCATGCAACTCATACGGCGGCGGCGGCGACGTCGGCAGGCGGAGGGGCTGCCCGCCGGCCCTCCCGGCCACAACCTCGCCCTCCACGACCTCCTCCTCGACACGCCCCCGCTCCGCGCTCTCTCCCATCCCCCCACCGCCCACCTTCCTCCTCCGCGCCCTCGCCACCCCCTCGCCTCCATCCTCGTCCTCGTCCTCGCTCCCCTCGTCGTTGTCGTCCTCCTCCTCCCGCGCGCCTCTCTTCCTGCCCGCCGCGCTCCCCCCCGCCGCCGCCTGCCCGCTCCGCGCCCGCTTCGACGGCGACGCGCTCCTGCTCGTGCCCTTAGCCTTCGCGGCGCGCGCCGCGCTCGTGCCCGCGCCTCGACGGGCCGCGGCGCCGTGCGTCGCGAGCGCGGCGGCGAGCGGCTCGCCGCGCGCCTCGCGCAGCAGCGCGGCGTAGAGGCCGCGCATGGCGCGGCGGACGCGGGCGCGCGCGTCGCGGGAGTCTTGGGCGGCGGGGTCGGCGGCGGCGGCGGGGTCCTGGTCGGCGGCCGCGGAGGGGAGGAAGGCCGAGGGAGGGGGGGTGAGCTTGATTTTGGCGTCGGAGGAGAGGGCGAAGAGGCCGCAGGCGGTGCGGGAGATGGAGACGGCTGGGTGCATGGGGCGGAGGGCGAGGTGTGCGGTGAGGTAGTGGGCGAGCGCTGCGGAGAAGGGGCCCGCGGGCGTTTGGGTTGTGGATAGAGATGTAGGTTGGGTGTGGGGCTGGGGTTGTTGCTGCCGGAGCGTGAGGAGGACACGCCCCCGCGCGACGAACTGCTGCATGTCTTCTTTCGCGATGCGCACGTCGAGCGATTTGAGTTGCGGCGCGGCGTGTGGGAAGGCGAGCTGGATCTGTAGACTCTTGATCGTGCTGGTGAAGACGGGGTCCGGCGTAGGCGAGAGTTTGAACTCTCGGGCAGCTGTAATAGCGTCGTCGACTTCCTCTGTTGTTGTTGTTGCTGATGATGATGATCCTGCGAGGGCTCCCGACTCCTGCGTGCCAGCCTGCGCGTCTGCCTCCTCGCCATCGTCGTCGCCAGCGCGTCCGACATCACGCAGCACGCCTTCGAGTACGTCGTTGAGAAACGCGTTACGCAAGCGCATGGGCGACACGCGCGCGTCGAACGTGCTCGCCACGTGCTCGACAAACATCTCCTTCAGCGCGGCCGGCATGCGCACCAGCATGAGCGGCAGATGCGTAAATCCTTCGGGGACTGCTGCTGCGCCGTCCTCAGGATCCCTCAGAAACAAGGCCGTGTAGGTCGCGCGCTCGTACCGCAACTGCACGTGGATGCCCCTCGCCCCGCTCTCCTCCCTCGCTCTGCCCACCCCCACGCCGTCCTCCCGCCCGCTCCTCACATCGGCCGCACTCGTCGACAATTCATCCACCTCTTCTTCTTCTTCCTCCCGGCCGTCCTCCATCCCGCCAGCCACCTCCCCGCCCGCCTTCGGCGCGCGCACCCACGCGTCCTCATCCCCAAGCACGTCCCAGACGCACTCCCGCAGCGCGCCGTGCGCCGCGGCGCCGGCGTCCCCGCCCGCAGGTCCGAAGTCGACGCGCACGCCGCGCAGGGTGTCGCGGCGCAGCAGGTCAGCCAGGCGGCGCGCGTGCAGGCGCAGCGCCGGCGGCGAGAGCAGCGGCGGGTTCGCGGGCGACGGCGCGCCGTGGTAGAGCGGCGAGAGGCGGTAGGCGGTGAAGGTGGTGCCGTAGAGGGGGTAGGCGGGCGGAGGAGGGGGTGGGCTTGTTGGGCTGGTAGCGGCGGTGTTTGCATTGGTGGTTGTGGCGGTGGACGCACCGGGGCGCGTTCGGGGCGCGGCGGCGGCCATTGCGGGGACGGTGTCTCCGGGCGGAGGGTTCGAGGATTGGGGCGAGAGGCCGAGCGCCGTCAAGACATGGAAGGAGAGGAAGGCGCGCGACCCGGGCCAGATGGAACTGGAAAGAACGGCTCGCGATGCGGCGGGGGAGGAAACGGGTCGAAGTGCTTGGGGAAGGGGCGGGCGGCTGGTGTTTACCTGCCTCCTACGCAGGTGCTGTGGCAGGCAGGCGCGTGTCGGGAGCCAGCGGCCGGGCTCGGTCAATGCTGGGGCCAGCAGCAGGCGCGTCTCGACGTGTGGATGCGGTCGCGGCCCGCGGTTTGTTTGTGTTTGGGCGCGGAGGGTCGGCAAAAAGGCCTGCTAAGACGCGGGGGGGGGGGGGGGGGGGGGGGGTGTTGAGCGCGGAGTTCAGGCAGGTTGTGGGCGCCTACGAATGATTGGTTGTCGAAGGCCCGCACCCAGACAAACGTGGTATGTGCTCGGGATTCAGAGCTTGGCTCGAAACGGTCAGTTCCGTTGGCGGAGGTTCAATGTCTCGCCCGTCTCGCACTGTGCTGCCGAGTGAAATTAAAAGAAATAAGTAACCAAAATCCCTATGCAGACGAAGGACGCGCATACTAGGGCCGGAGACACGACTGGACATCCTCAGGAGCGGCCTCTTCACCTCGGGTCCATGAGATTGCTCCCGGAGTTGAGATGAGCGATGAATCGTCACTCTGGCGCGTTTGCCACAGCTGACACCGGTGGGCGAATGTCGGACGCGCGTGCTGCGCCTCCGACGCTGGCGGTGCAGTACGCTACGCCCAAAGAGGCACGCCGTACTGCCTACGTACTCCGTACGCCGTGGACTTTTGCGCACGACGTCATGGCAGTTGTGCGCGCAGCGAAGCCCAAAGCGCCATAAAAAGTCCGGTCATGAAGCTCAGGCCAATTTGGCAGCGCCTGTCGCTAGGCAACTTGTTGCCTCCAAACCTCAAGTTGCCTCCAAACGGAACCTCCGGCTCGGCGACGATCGCCGCCATGGCGGTTCACGTGCGCCAAGCCACCCTGGCAGACCTTGACCACATGCTCGACATCGCCCTCGCAGCCCTGCCGCTGGACCCCCAGTGGGACTATCGATTCCCCCGCCGGCGCGAGTACCCGGACGATACGAGGAAGTTCACCCAGATGCGCTACAGGGAGTTCCTCGAAGATAGGGACGGCCGATGGACGGTCATGCTTGCCGAGGTCGAACACGCCGGCGATCCCAGACCGGTCGCCATGTCCATCTGGGACATGGGGAACGTTAGACGGCGGACGGCCAAGGGACCCTGCAGAAGCCGCGGGCAAAGCAAGAGTACGCGACCCAGCCATCTTGAGTCGGATCTAGTCTTCCCAGCGTGTCGGTTGCGTCTGACGAAACTGTAGGCGACCGGACGCCACTCCACGCGAAGAACAGCGGGAACACGCCCAACATCGCCAGACGGGATGGCGACGCCAGACGGATGCACGCCTGGAACGAGATCACGAAGGTGGCGCGTAGAATTTTGTTTGACGAACATTACGGAAGCAGGCACATTCACTTGCAAGTCTTGGCAACTCACCCTGCTTACCAGCGTCTCGGCGCTGCCACCGCCCTGTGCGAATGGGGGATCGGACAGGCGCTGAGGCACGGAGTGGTCGTCACCCTATTCGCTAGCCCCATGGGAAAGCTTCTCTACCAGAAACTCGGGTTTGAAAACGTGACGACCGTGCCGGTAAAAGTTCAGGGTGAAGACGCCAGCGTCGAGCTTTCGGCAATGAACTTGGTGGTCGAGCCGGCGGCGGTGCATCGCCGCGCGGGTTCGGAATCATTTGCGCGAGCTACGTCATGTCGGTTTTTGCATATTGTCCCTCCTGTTTCCATAGGGTTGCGATAGCAGCCGGAAGGACCCAAGAAAAGTTCTAGACCCCCGACATCGCCGTTTGGGGTTTGCTTTAGTGTCTGCAAGCTAGTGCCGGCCTGAGCACAGGCCAGACCGTCGTCTGGTGCTTTTGATTTCTACTTTCTGCTTGTTTACGCTCGCCGGCATACCGAAAATCAACATACGGCGTCGGCCAAACGCGCAAGCCTCGGCCGCCCGTTTCAGGGCCCGAGCGCGAGCGCTGTCCCTGGTCGTTGATTGGGCTCGGTCATGGTAGCTTGGGAGCTTGGTAGCCTACACTTGCCTGACGTGTCGGCCTTAACGCATGCCGCACTACGTCTTAGGGATAAGATCGTCCGTACTGGCGGAATGGCACGGTCCCCGCTTAACACCGGGAGCGAAGGAATGGTGACAAGATCGAACCGGCGGCGAGAAAGAAAGCTCCGCCCACTGCGGCCGGAGGGGACGACGCTAACGGTGCTCTATCACCGCACTACCGAAAAGAGAAATCGGCGACTCTCTGGGCACTGGACAACGGCGGTTTAGGATTCTCTCGCGGGAGGTGTACGTAGTAGTCTGCCCCGGAGTCAAATGCAAAAAAAAAAATAGGGGAACAGGTATATAGCCATGTAGTCCGAACCGCATCGACTCGTTCCGTTTCTCGTGAGGAACTCGCATTCCACACTGAACCGACTCACTTTGTTTGAAGAACCGATTCATTTTGAGGGACACTCCCAATATGGCTCCAACAGTCTCACGTGGCGGCGGCGGGTACCAACAGCCAGGCGCCGCATCCCGCGAGCGCCAGCCCCGCCGCCGCCGCCGCTCGCCCAACGTTGCCCGGCCTGACCCTGGATCGGCAGCACCTGATGACGGCGCGGCTGCACGCAACCACAGGTGCGTCGGTCGCTTAGCCATGATGCCCCTGCTTCCACAAATCCCCTTTACTGATGTAGAGCCGCATGAAGACGTCTGCAGCACCAGCCGCCGCCGCCGCCGCCGCCGCCGCCGCCGAGCACCGCCGGAGGCACCGCCGGCAGCGTTGAGTACCAACAGCTCTTCGCACCGTACCACCACGAGAGGCGCGTCCACGGCAGACAGCCGCCTCCTCCTCGGCCGGCGCCAAGCTGGCAATCCGGCGACGACGTCCTCCTCGGCATCGAGGACGCCACCGCCGACGCCAACGCCAACGACGAAGGCCAAGACGACGATGACGACGACGACGACGACGACGACGACGACGACATCCTCGCCGACGTGCAGCCCGCCGCCGACCGCCGCCCAGCCCGGCCCTCCGGGCTCTCGACCCTCGTCGACGCCGAGCAGCCGCTGCTGGCCAACTACATCGCGCACCCGGACGCGCCGTGGGACGCGCACGGGCGGGCGCGGGCGGGCCGCCGCGGGGACCGCGCGCCGCGGCGACGGCGGCTCTGATCCACGCAAGGGGCCGCGCCGGGGCGCGGTTTACTTGCTGCCTACCTAGGTGCATGCCTGCAATCCGACGCGCGAGCGATGCGCGGCGGTGCGGGATGCCTGTGCGCGGCGCTGAATGTGTATGTGACTTGGCGGCCGGTTACATACTACGTAGAGTTCGGCGCCGACGGAAAGCATCGGCCCGGGCCGCTGGGTCGAAAGGGCCGACTGAGGGCCCGAGGCCCGGCCCACGGCTTGGGCATGGGTGCGTGCCCATGCGTGGTCTGGGCTTCCGCAGCCATGCTCCGATCTACCCAACTACCTGCGCTTTCTAAGATCCTAAGACTGTCTGCCAAAGGATAGAAGCTTGGAAAGCCAGTCAGCTGCTGCGACGGGTGGTTTATACTCGAAGGGTAAATTGGCATTATGACGGTCCACCATACCGAGAAAATCTTGTCGAGTTCTCAAAGAACTTTGGATGAGCGTTGATCTGTTTCGGGGTTGTACGCACCCTACGGGATAACAGAATGATTTTGGTCTCTTATTCTCATCATCGCCTATTGGTGTCACACATGCCTATGATGTGCCCACGTCCAGCTCAAACTCTCCGCATAGGTACATCTAGTATACCAACGTGCACTACTAACCACGCATTATACGATGTGAATTCGTCTATTCGTCATGATTCTAATATAGCATGCCGACGTCGCATGCAACCTCGTCGACATGACGTCCTGCCTTGCATTCCGCCCTCCGCCGACCCATCCAACCACGTCATCGCTCGCCGTGCATCTTGCCTCTCACGAACTACTCTTCTCCCCGCTGCCCATCGACGCCCTCCCCTCTGCCACCTGCCTCTCATCCCTCTTCTCCCTCGTTCCCTCTCCCACCACCCCCGCCAGACTCCCTACGCTTTCCCTCGTCCCCGCCCTGGACAAAGACGCCCTACCGTCCGCTTCGCCCTGCCCCAGCGGTGGCGGGCTCCCCACCGAAGACGCCACGCTGCCCCTCGGGCTCAGCGCGCTCGGGCTCAGCACGCTCGGCCCGCCGCCTCTGCGCTCGCCCAGCGCGGCCGACAACCTCCGCCCGCCCTTGTCGGCCCCTTTCTCATCAGCCGGCAGCGGCGGCGAGCTAAGGGGCGTCGACGCCGTGCTCGACGCCGAGCGGCCCCAGCCCTTGCGCTTCTCGGCCGCCCACGTGCCCCACGACGACAGGTATGCGCCGGCGCGGGTGCCGGCGGCCTGGACCGAGGCCTGGGCGCCTGAGAGGTCCGGCGCGCGAGAGACTGCGGGCGAATGCGTTTGGTTAGATCATCCATGCGCAGCGACCAAAAGGATAAAAAGGGAGGCTAGAGGCAGAGGAGCAGAAGAAACAAGCAAAATGGTACTATTTGATGGGATTGGAAGGTATAAGAGACTCCACCGCGGAAACGTACACTTGCCCGGTCCGCCGCTCGTGCGGTCGACGGGCGAAGGAGGAGACGAGCCAGTCCCGCCCGCCGCCGCCGCCTCGGCCGCCTTCTTCCGCTGCGCCTCCCGCATCTGCTCGATGTCGGCCCACAGGTTGTTGAAGGCGGACGAGACCTTCTTCTGGCCGGTGGCGAGGTGCTTGCCGAGCACCTCGCGGCCCGTCTGGAAGCGCTCGTCGAGGTGGAGCTCCGAGATCTGCTGCGCGACGCGTCGCTGGACGTCGTCCATGGTGAGCCCGCCGCTGCACGGGTGGCACGGCTCCACGATGTCGAAGAGGTGCGAGTCAGTGTACTTGTTGAAGATGCGGAAGTTCTCCGTCTGCGTCCAGGCGTGGACCCAGTCCGCCCCGAACTCGTTGGCCGGGTCGCCCTCCACTTCCGAGAGCAGCGCTTTCGGGTCGTCCTTGTGCTTCTCGACGTAAAGCCTATACTTCACCGATGAGAGCAGGGCGAGAAGGTATTCCTCGAATTGAAGGCGAATGAATTCTTCGCTTCCGCTATAGCCCATCGTTTTGGGCCGGGTCGGGTTCGCTTTGCGATGACGCGTTTAGCATTTGAGGTTCCCATGCTCAAGTTCAATGTCACTTACACTCATCCCACGTCTCATTCACGGCCTGAGTCAAGAAATCTATCCATCGTCGATCGGGCGTAGACAGGGTAAGAGCTGCGCGCAAAGATGTAGACGAAATATTTATCGTATCTTCGTCAAGCTTTTGAAAATGAATAATTTGAGCTCTTGACCTCAGACTTTATGGGGTACGTTACGCCGTCCAGCACTCACGTTTATCAGTATATCGCTATAACGGTCTTTCTGTTGTAGCAATAGAGAGTTCGTTGATCCAACGATATATGACTTTGTCCCGTAGTCGGCAAGGAGGTCGAGTTGCTGTAGCGGAGTGTAGGGTCCGAACAGGCTTCCCTAGAAATTCGTTAGAAGAATATTTCGCAAAATCAAAATGAGCTACCGACCTTTCCAAAAAGCTGCAAAGGCAGACCCATATATGACAGTACTGCAGCAATCCGTCAGCAAAAAGCTCACGTCACTATTAGAACGATGAGTGAGCTCCTACATGAAGCGCGTTCGCTCGTCTTTAGCGACGTCGGCATCTCGAGCTCGTCTTCGTACGAATTAAACGTGGGATCCGCGCAGTCTTGCAGGTTGCGGATTAGGCCGGGAATTAAAGATATTAACGAGAACTGAATCATGCAAAGCTTTTCGCAGTGAGATCCAAAGAAGAGCATCTGCGGTCGCCGTCAGCTCGCCGGGCACACCGTTGGGGCGATCTGTACATTGAAGATATAATATATACTTTTGGTTGCAGTAAAGCGCACTTGAAAAGCACTAGGGTTTGATGTTTGAACTCGTGGATAAGCTCGCGGAGTGAAAGGCCTGAGGAGGTCAGTCTCGTCAGACACGACAATGACTCGCGAGCGCAAACAAAGGCATAAGTTGACTGACTTACCAAAGTACTGGTCTCTCTCATCCTCCATATCCTTGAAAGTTTTCGCAAGGCTCTCTTGGAATCTCTGTGAGCTGTCGTGAGCACATCTTCTCAACCTCCCAACGCGATCCAAAAACTCACCTGCAAGATTTCCAAGTCCGTAAAATCCCTACAACAAAGGCATCGGGTATTAGCCTTCTGATTCAGTCGCACCCCAAACATCCCTAGCCACAACTCCTGTCCACCCTCAAAACACATGTTTGCCCAAATTGTTACGCCTGCACAATCACCCCTCCAACCCCTCCAACCCCTCCAACGTACCTCTGCGCGAACCACGCCGTCGTCACCACGCTCAGCTTCTCCTTCAACTGCCCAAAGTAATGCGGGCTATCCGTGATGACCACGACGGCCTTCTGCACCGTTGAGCGCGTCACCTCAGGCGGGCGCCGGATCAACCCCGCCGCGTCCATCTGGCGCGTGCACGAGATGCCGAACAGCGACGTCGCGGGGTGGGCGGTGGCAGAGCCGGTCTCGTCCTTGCGGCTCGCCTCCTGCCGGAGCGTGAAGTAGGAGAAGTCTTCGGTGGCGCTGAGGAGCGGGGTGGTCCGGAACCGGGCGCGGGTTAGCTCGTTGCTGCTTCTGCTTCTGCTGCTGTTGCTGTTGCCACCGGCAATCGGGACGAAAGAAGGACAGAGGGAAAAGCGTGTAGATGAGGGGTGGAAAGACGTACGCGTGCGCGCCGTCCGACAGCGCCATGAAGGGCAGCAGCGGCCATTCGTTCTCCGAGGCCGGATCGGAGCCCTCGTCCACGCCGAGCCACGTCTCGACTTCGGGGCCTCTACAATCGCGCGCGCGAAATCGTCCATGTTAGCCTTGCCTGTTCATCACCGTTGTCCTCCTTCGTGGTCGGACTGATGCCTCGTGTTCCAATGGCGCCCAATTCCGCATTTCGCTCGACTACAGGGGCGCCAATGGCAGCGGCTCGACGGAACTAGCTAGGTGGGGCGGTGGTTAGGCGATAGCACACGTACCGGGCATGGTGGAAGTCGACGACGCAGACGATGGGCTGGAACGGCGGTGTCCCGCGGCGCGGCATTGTTGCAAGGATATTGTGTCTTCCAAAAAACAAAAAAAAAAAAAAGACAAGGGGACAGAAAAGAAGAAGGCGAAGAATAATGCGAGTCGAGGCGGCCGTCCAGCTATGCCGAGTTAGCCAGGCAACCAACGTCCCCGTCACCAAAGCCAAGGCGATCCCGAATCTACCTCCACCACACACAGCTTCGGCGTCGCAGACTCGAGCCCGGCTTGGACAGACACGAACGTCCCCCACAGCCCACCTTCAAAGCCCCGACACGCCCGCCTAGATATACCAACCAGGCCAAACCAACCGAGCCCGGCCCAATCCGTGCGCCGGCCCAGCCTGCCCCTGCCCAGGTTCTAAACGGCGCGATCGCAACGATTCGTCTGCCCTCCCGCCCCGATGGCACGCCGCATGGCCCTCGCAGCCGCGCCGCGTTCCGCGTCCGGGGCGCGTTGCCCGCGCTCCTCCTCGGGGTCGATCGGTGGACTGCGGCCCGTCCGTCGGCCGTCGTCGGCGCGTCGCGAGGCCGTGGAGGTTCGGGCTGGTTGTGGGTGGGGGGATAGTGGCGGTAGTGGCGGTGATCTGCGGAGCCGAGAGAAAGAGTGTGGGTGTGCGAGAGAGAGAAAAGACAAAGAGGGCGGGCGGGCCGGGGCCGGGTTCTCGAGACTCCCAGGACCAAGGTCAGCCCTATCGCGCTAGGCCGATTCCGGGCGGGGTCCGTTGGTACGTTGTACAACGGCAGCAGCACCGAGACGTCCAGCACTGCGGCGCGCACCATTCTGGAGTGAGATGGTGCGTGCGAATTCTTGTTTTCACGGGAGCTAGTCACATTGAGGAAGCGTAGCCATCTTAACTTCCAAGTGAGTGAGAAATGCCTGCAATCCACTATAAACGGAACGCAAATTTGAGAATCAATTCTACATCTGTGCTCTCAAAACAAGACCGCCCGTCACCTCATCATACACTACAAACCCACAAACCCTCCCCATTTTCTAACCTGGTATAAGAATTGTATTGCTTCTTCTAGCCAGAGAGTACATGCGCGCGCTCCTGTTCGTTGCCCCGTTGCCCCTTCCAGAATTCGATTTAATGCCAACAAGTGAGATAGACGTTCCCAGACATCCCCACCCGTACTCCCCCGGGCTCTGGGACCTGGTTAATGGGAAGGAGAAACTTCGTAGCAACAAGAGTCTTGCACGCGCACACTCAGTCTTTTTTTTATAAAAAAAAAAAGAACCTACCATACCCATTCCGTGCTGTGCCGTACAGTGCCGCACTGTACCGTATCGTATCATCCGCTCGTGGACAAAAGAGGACGCCGTAAGAACCCATTGATTTGCTTTGCCTGCCATCTCCCATCCGCTCCCCTTGCCAAATCCCACATAGTTGGTATGCACCGCTTCATCTGCGGCTCGATTCCGTTTCCCCTTCATTCCTTTCCATCCCAACCAAACCAACCCAAGAAACTTCGTGGTCGAATCCAAAAAGGAAAAGGGGAAAGGAAAGGAAAATGAATAAATGAGCCACAAGCAAGCCTCATCTTCAGTCCCAACCTCTCCCCGGCCCGGTCTAAAACAACGCGCACGAGCAAGGGCCAAAAGAGTATAGGGAGACAGAGAGAACACTTCGCTAGCACCGACGTCATCACCTTTATGCATGACCCAACCAAATCGATGCGTATCATCACCTTGAGCCACCCAGCCACTCCCCCGCCCGGCCGCTTTGCATATTCCGACCTCAATTCCCAACTCCGTCCGAGAGAAGACTGCCCCGCCTTTCCGCCACTAGCGTCACTGAAGGTAGCACTACTGCCCCGTCACGCCGTCGGCTTGAGCAACCGCATCCTCCGCCGCGTTGGCGTCCACGTTGTGGTAGTCCAGGATCTCCGAGTACCTGGAAGGAAACCCAATCAGCACCAGCAGGAAAGAATATTTAAGAACCGGAGCACGTATTTCCTCCACAGAAAGAAAAGGCAAGGCAAGAAAAGGGAGGCAGAGAAGACCTACATCATGATCTTCCACGTGTCGACCGGCAAGTCGGCGTCGTTGAACGACCAGTCGAACTTCTCCTCGGCCACGGGCTCGTCCGTGGGGTCGTGATATGGCGCGAGGTACGGGTGGGCTAGGCCCTCGGCCGCGCGGATGCGTTTCCTTGGGTCGAAGACGAGCATCTTCTCCAGCATGTCGATGGCTGTCGAACCACGTCAGATTATTTTAAGGACTGCCGATAGCAATGGCAGTGACAATTAGGGAAACGCTCTCTCTTACCTTGAGGGTCAGCATTCTTGAACTTGGTGCTTAGGGGTTGTCTCTCGCGCTTAGGCAGCGACTGCACGAATCGTAATGTCTATAACCCAGACCGTTAGCAAATTTTCCTACTGTGCCGAGGAGCGCTCTTCGTTATAGAATCGTACGTTTTCGCTGCAGATGGTCTGGATGACCTCGTCGGGCGGGGTGCCGAGCAGCTCGGTGATGATGGAGAACTGGTGCACGTGGTCCTTGCCCGGGAAGAGCGGCTTCCCCTCGAGCATCTCGGCGAAGATGCACGCCGCGCTCCAGATGTCCACCTCGACGTCGTACTTCTGCCACGTGAGCATGATCTCGGGCGCGCGGTAGTATCTCGTCGACACGTAGCCCGTCATCTGGGGGTCCTGGATGCGCGCCAGGCCGAAGTCGCAGATCTTGAGATCGCAGTTCTCGTTCACCAAGATGTTGCTGGGCTTGAGGTCACGGTGGACGACGCCTGCGGAATGCACATATTTCAGGCCGCGCTATGCACGGTTACTAAAAATATCCCGGACATTGGCTTGTAAGAGAGCAGACGTACTAGTATCTGATATAGGAAGTACTGGATGAACTGCTTCTCGAGGGGCCGAGAAGTGAGGAGGCGGTGCAGGTCCGTTCCCAGAAGTTCGGTCACAAAGTAGCTACCCCATACTAGTTAGTACTCGGTCTCTGTTGGACAATGCCAAAAATTTCCATACATATCCTCTAGCGGAGAAATGAAGATATCACTGAGAGCGATGACCTATTGAAAAAAAAAATTGTCAGCTCCTTGGCACACCTCCGTCACGCCTGAGCTCGTTCCAATGGATCCCATACGTTTTCGTGGCGCAGGTGTTTCAACAGTTTGAGTTCCCTGTAGGTTCGCTTTGACAACACCGGAGTGCTGAAGGGCTTCATGATCTTCTTCACGGCCACCGCTTGTCCGGTGAGCTGGTCCTTCGCCGAGCTGTTCGTTTGGTCCCGTTTCGATCAGCCTCGAGCGCAAAAACATCCGGCGGGGGCAGAGCCACCGCCCCGCCCAACCAAAAATTCCAAAAGAGGTCAAGCCTACCAGACGAGTCCAAACGCTCCCATGCCCACGGGCTGGAGGTCGGTGTATCTGCACAAATGCGCGTCAACTCGTAGTGCTCTTGGATTGAAGGCCTCGGCGGCAACCAAAATCTAACCTGCTCGTGATTTCGAACGTGGTGCCGAAGATCTGGGCGCGTATGAACTCAGCCATGATGAGCTGTGGTTATGGAGGAGTTGGCGGTGGAGCACGCTAGACGGTGGGCACCGGGGCGCAGGCGCAGACAAACGGCGAAAGGGAGCAGCGCAGAGGAATGCGGATGAGGCGGCGAGTTCTTGAGAAGTTTTAAAAATGCAGGGACTAAGCGGTTCTTGGGTAGAGGGAAGTTGTTGGTCCGGCAATGCCGTCTCCTTGGGCGTGCGGGTCTTTGGAGCTCTGCGAGGGAACCAAGTCTGGAGGTGATGCCGGCGTAGTCAGAAGGGAGACGCGCGCGTGGCGGTTGCGGTCAGCCGTCGAAGGGACTCGACGAGAGGCCTAGACGACGCCGAGGAGAAAGGTTCTTCTTGTCAGTCGGAACCAGGGCTCTTCATTGGCGCCAGGGATGAAGGGTGGCGGGCTAAACTCTGAGGGGATTGGATGGAATAGGGCAATTCGAAGGGTGGGACAACTTGTTCGGGCAGCGGCACACGTACAGGTACGTATAGGTCGGAAGAAAGCCTAACGGGATCGGCCAGGGCTTCGGGGCCAGGGCTGCAAAGGGACCGGGAGTGAGGGAGAGCGAGAGGGGGGGGATTGCTCCGGCGGGTGGCAGAAGCGGGTGTGAGGGTAAAGCCTCAATTCGGCTGGGCCCGACGTGGCGCGACGAATGGTGCGGGAGAGCGGCGGGCGGGACTGGCGGAAGCCGGGCCTGAGTGAGGGAGATCGTTGCCGCGACGGGCGGCGGGCGGGGCAAGGGGAAGGCGCGTGGGCGAGCGCTGGTTGGCGGCGTTCGCTGGAGCACTCGGCGACGCCAAGAGGGGACGGCCGACGAAATTGCCAGAGGCAGCGCGAACGAGGTGGGAGCGCGACGAGGAGCCGGGCCTGGGGAGCGACGACGGGCTTTTAGAGAGAGAGAGGGAGGAGGGAGGGCGAGGCAGAGGGGCAGCTCCGCTCCTTTGCTGAGGCGGAGGCGGGGGATGTCACTGACTTGTCGCAAAGGCCCGTCCTGTGTGGCCTGGCGCCCTACCTGGGCGCGCGAAAACCGGGCAGTATCGCGACTAACGTCACTTCGCAAAACGTGGCTGCTGGCCACGGCTGGGCTGGGCTCTTGGGGTCCGAGCTGGGCCCCCGCCAGATCGAGGCCGTATCGCATTTGGGGGCGCCCATTTGCAATTGTCCATGTCTTGTTCCCCGTGCGCCCCATCGGCCGCCGGGGCCGCCGCCGCGGGCGGAGTCGCGCAGCTGCGCGGTGCCCCGCCCGCCGGACCTAGAACCGGCTCACGATAACGGGTCGCCCTCGCTCCAGCTGGCAAGCTGCAGAGCCCGTGATGGCCCGATAACCAGCCACTGAAAGAAAAGAGAAATACATAATGAAACGTTAGTACCAACGAGCATCCCACTCGCACCCGCACACGCACAATACCCGCAAACGGTATCGCGACTTCTCCCAGAGGAGTGCTTGGTCTCACTTCGAGATACTTTTCTACCCCTCATTCCATTTCTAACTGTTCCTTACCACTCCCGCGACCCATGGAACGCTTCGCGTTAAAGCGAATGCCCAAGGCGTCAGGAGAACCAAAGAAAAACTTAAAATGGTGTATGTATCCTGTATTTGGCGAAGGGTGCTAGTCGTGTTTTTTAGTACTCGGTATAAGCTTTCGGTTCCGATGTCCTCATCACACGTGCGGCTGAAGTATGTACGTAGTATGTAGATCCGTTTGGTCGTGTCGTACGCAGTATGTAGCGGCTGCCATCGCGCCGTAGCCGGCCACGGGGACCTACGGTCGATCCTAGTACTCCCATGACCGCCGCCACCACTACGGTGCTAACTTCAAGTCCATATCATCGAGGGACGCCTATCCCTTTTGGCGCAAGGAGAACACCAGCTTGGTGCCCGGACGGCGCCTTACAGTTAGTGCGGGCCAGGAGGCTTTCCGCTCCGGCGTCAAGTTGCTTGCGCTTTAACCCTCGGTTGGCCCCCATCATGAACGGAATGATTGCGCTTCGAAAAGCCTTCGCTCCATCTTGCGCGAGGAATGCTTCAGTACCCGAGCCCAACGCCGGCACGGCGGGAGAAGCGTGGGGTCTGCGCGCCGTGATAGGCTGAGAGCTGGGCACATCAATTCCCCCCATGTGGTAGAACGGAAGGCAGCGCAGAGCGATTACGTGAGGGTGCACTCTGGACCTGTTGGTGGTAGCTTCAGCAATGGGCTAAGCATCGAGGCCTAGTGCCTAAGGAGGGTCGGCCCCTCGGGTCCTCGGCCCCTCGTTGGGGGAGGGGAGAAACGCCGAACATCCGCATGTCGCTCCGTCCCGCTAGAACGGTTTCAGGCACGGCGTGCATTGCGAGCGCTCCTCGGCGAACGCTTTCGTGTCCGAATGCGGCGCATGCATACCTACACACCCTTCACGACCAGACTGCGGGGTGCGGGTTGTTGTTTTCGGCGTGTCGCTGCCGCCTGCTGTCAGGGCGGGCCACGAACACGGCCGTAGCGTCGGGGGGAACGGTGCAGAGTACCGCGACAGTAGAAAGAGGCTTGGAGTCCGGGCGCTTACCGCGTCTCCCACCAGCAGTTACAACAGGACAGCAGGACGTTCCCGCCTCGCCAAGCATGAGGCAAAGCGTCGTAGGCGAAATTGCCCGTTCAGGTAGGTGTTCCTCAGAGCAGCCGTGCAAGCTCGTTTCAAGGGAGAAATGGCCCCAAAGCTCGATGCGATGTCCAGAGCTCACTGGGAGCATCATTACCTTTTCCTTCGGATGCCCGGCGATCTCCAAGACACGGGGCCGTGGATTGTCGCTGATTCGACAAGGGCGGGCGGGTAACAATTAACAAAGCCCCCAGGGCGGAACAGAGTGAGTAACTCGAGGTGGTGGTAGTTTTAGTGGTGATGGTGTCTTGCACACGCGGCCGAAACCCCTTCTCGGTCTCTGCCGCCGTGCCAGCCGGCGGAAACTGCATTTCATGTGCTACACCTGAGACAGCTGCTACAGCATCGAGATTGCAGTAGTAAACAATCGCGCGCGCGCGAGACCGCGGGGCACAGGTGCGAGCGGGCGGACGCTTGGTTCTTTGTTGCGTGCCTGGTTCGGGAACCCGGGCGAAAGCCAGCAGACGATCCGATCCCTTAGCGTCTCGGGTGCGCCTGGAGATCGATGTCGCTTTGTATTGCAGCCAAGAGGGACCCTGCGGGGGGGCGAGCTTGTGGCCACACACTGAAGACGTCCATCGTTGGTTTCTTGCTCTCTTTCGATGCTACCTAGAATTGACGGGCTTGGCCTGCATTCAATATTGAAATTAGGGGAACGCGAAACATTGCGTCAAGAAACGGCGCTTCCAACACGCGGTACGTGGGCGGCGCCGACAATATACGGCAAACTCAAACGGTCGCAGCTAAGCCATTGTGTCGCTTCCGCAAACGCCGTCCACTGTCCAACCGTGGCGGCGCAACTAGGAGGATTGGAGAAGGCGGGTACCGTACATATAAAGATCGGCCTGGGCGATCGAATAGTTCGAGGGCCGAGGTTCGAGGCTCTCTCTCTCGCCGACGGATACTCGAAGAGATGGCCATCAAAAGCGCAGTTGACATGTGGAAGGAAAGGCGAGTCGACGGCGGTGATATATTGGTCGGTGATTGTTTAGTGCATTATAGGCAGGTTGGCTGAGGGAGGCAAATAAAAAGCAAAAGGCCTGACGGCTTGGCCGGGGCCGGGCCATCAGGCCATGTGGAGAGCGGAAGGTGGCAGGGTGGAGGCACCGCCCGGCGCCCGGCCAATGGCAGGCGCCGCCCGGGGCAGCCAGCCGGCGTCCGGCGCCGGCGCTTGGATCGGCGCGGTCACGGGCGGCGGGCGAGGCAGACGGTATCAAAGCCAGACCGGACCGCAATAAAGGCGCTGCCACGACGGACGGACGGGATACATCGGACGGGGGTGTCTTTTTTGCCTTGGGGCGGAGAGCCTCGTCCAGCGGTTTAGCTGGTGCTCTCGCTGCGTAGCATTCCGTTCCTTGGGCACTCAAAGCATTGCGGCTGGAGCACGAGAATGACAGCAGACCCGGCGCCGTACGCGCCTGGATAGCACCAGCTGGAGAGCGCCGGCGTATATTTGCGGCAGCCGGGCGAGCTCGAGCTGGCACGGTGCGCCGGGACGCGCACGGCTTTTGCGGAGGGGGAGGAGGAGGCGGCGGAAGGCTAGCTAGCTGTGCGCGTGTGCGCTGTTGTTGCTAGTCGCCGCCCGCCGCCCGCCGCCCGCTGCCTGTGCCGCGGCAGCAGCCTCCCCGGGGCCGTCCCCATCGTCGGCCACCTCGCGGCCCTCCCGCCCACGCTGCTGTTGGCCCCCCGAACATCTCCTCCTCGCGGCCGGCCCTCGCCTCCGTCACTGCACGCCTCTCTCTCTCTCCCTCTACATCCTTCCCGTCTCTCCCATCGCACACCCACCCCAGCGCGGCCCGAAGCTTGCCGCCAGCTCCCCGCCTCCCTTTCTCCCTTTCCCGCGGCCGAACACGCCTCTGAGCCGTCCCTCAGCTCGCGGGGATTTCGAGCTGGCGCAAGGCAGGCGTGCACAGACTCTCCAGTCCACGCGAAACGGCAGGGAACGCTGCTGCACATCACCGCCTTGGACCTGCTTACCCATTCACTCGTCGCCAACCGGCACCTGCCCGTACCTCTCCCTCTAAACGCGCCCGCTGCGCCTTCGCCCTCGCCCGCTCGCCGTCGTTTCTCGCTCCCGCCCTCGCCCTCGCCCTCGCCCTCCGCGCCCCGGCAGCCTCCAGCGGCGGCCTCTCGCTGCGCTCCAGCCCGCTCCTCGCCCGGGCGTCCGCCCACCGCGTCTCGCCGGTCCCGCGCCTGCCCAATCCCTGGCCCGCAAGGACCCTGTGGCGGGAAACCCGTGCCTTCCGCCGTCTCTGCTGCCGTCACCGCCGCCGCTGCACCCCCAAAGTGCGGACGGACCGGCGAACCGCCCCCCGCCAGCAATTGCGACCTCGCTCGTCCCTCGACGCCTCGGAGACCCGACGCCGCCGGCCGCCAGCGCTCGTCTGCATCTCGCCTGCGCACGCCGCGAGCCACCGCTCCCTCGAACCGACCCGACGCAAACAATACGCGCGCGCCCGTCCGCAGCTCGTTCGCTTTCCCGCTCGCCTTGCGCCCAAACCCGCACGCGCGCAGATCCCTGGGTCCGGCCCGCCCGCCCTTCTCAGCCTCGCCAGCTGTATTTTATCATCATCATCATTCTTACCGACCCATCTATCTCGCGTCGCCGGCCGGCTCCTCTTCCATCGATTTCCATCCCCGCTCCGTCATCTCCGTCGAGCGCCAGGCCGAGCGTCCTGCCGAGCCGTACTTGTTGCCATCGTGCATCGCGGCGGATCGCAACTCCCCGCCACGATGGGGTCGTGCATGAGTACGGCGAGTGAGGACTCGGAGCAGAAGAAGCGCAGCCAAGCGATTGACCGGAAGTTAGAGGAAGACTCCAGACGCCTGCGGCGAGAATGCAAGATACTACTGCTGGGTAGGTTTGCCCGCGCCCGCCCTCGCTTGAGAAGCTCGCGGGAGCGTGTACGACGGGTCGTGTGTCATCTGTTCCGCATCGCGCGTGTCTAACGCTTTTCATTCGTTGCAGGTTCCGGCGAGAGCGGCAAGTCGACCATCGTGAAGCAGATGAAAATCATCCACCAGAATGGCTACACGCAGGAAGAGCTGGCTATGTACCGGCTCACAATATACAAGAATGTTATCGACTGCGCAAAGTCGCTAATAGGTGCCATGCGCCAATTCGACATCGAACCGGAAAACGAAGGCAACGCCGGGTTCTGCGACTACCTGATGGATTACACCGTTGATCCGGACCCCGAGAAGCCGCTAGAGTTCGAGGTCGGCAGGGCCGTCAGTTCAATATGGCGAGACCCGTGCATTGCCCGGGTGATGGAGCACCAGAGCGAGTTCTATCTCATGGATTCGGCGCCTTAGTATGGAACATTCCCGCGTGCCACGAGCCACCTGCAGGAACGTCTTTTGTACTGACCGTTGCCGCAGTTTCTTCGACGAAGTAAGCCGCATCGCCTCTCCCGAATACACCCCTATAGAAGCAGACGTTTTGCGAGCGCGAACAAAGACGACCGGCATATACGAGACCAGGTTCTCGATGGGTCAACTGAGCATACAGTGCGTATCGCCCTCGACTTAGCGGTTGCGAAGGCCTGGACTGACAGCACTCACCCGCCATAGCATGTTTGATGTCGGTGGCCAGAGGAGCGAACGGAAGAAATGGATACATTGTTTCGAAAACGTCACGTCGATCATTTTCTGCGTTGCCTTGAGCGAATATGACCAGGTGCTTCTAGAAGAGAGCAGTCAGGTATAGGAGCTCCGTGCAGGTTCACCGCTAGATGTTTCGTGGGCTAACGGTGCATTATTAGAACCGGATGATGGAGAGTTTGGTGTTGTTCGATTCAGTCGTGAACTCACGATGGTTCATGAGGACTAGCATCATCTTATTCCTGAACAAGGTCGATCTCTTCAAAGCCAAGCTCTCCCGGTCACCTCTCGGGAATTACTTTCCGGACTACTCCGGTGGAAACGACGTAAACCGCGCGGCCAAATACCTGCTATGGCGGTTCAACCAAGTCAACCGAGCGCATCTGAATCTCTACCCTCAGTATGTGCTTCATCGCGGTCCCCGATCCGGCGTCACGCTAACAGAAAAACAGTCTCACACAGGCAACCGATACATCGAATATTCGCTTGGTGTTTGCGGCGGTGAAGGAGACGATCCTCCAGAACGCACTAAAAGATTCGGGGATCCTGTAGCCTCCTTTCCTCGGCCGCTTTCCCTTTTCTACTCAAGAGCTTCATTTCGAGCACCATCATTCCACGCACCTCATTCGAAACTATACCTAATGCCCATCGAGAGCGCCGGCGTCGATTACGATACAATCCATCCGTTCCTTTTCACAAACAACTGTATCCGGGGAACGCGGGAGCAGGAATGGTTTATATTCCTGCAAATCATTGGAGTCATTGGCGTTCATTGTTGTATGGGCTAAGCATTGGGGTGCGCGCTTATTGATGCCGGAGGCTTTCTCTCCGTCATTCTCTCTGTTTTTTGATTTGGCTCCGTGTGGTTTTTGGTTCGACAAAAAAGTATTACAGAGCTGTCACGTTTTTTCTACCCGTCGGCTGGTTTGGTCTTGTTCTGGTTTCTCGCAAGGGGTTGCAAGGGTTCGATCATTCATGCCGAATTTCTAACTTTTCGGTGACCATACTTGGATATCTTTTGCGTTTTGCCTTATTTCTTAATAGCGTAGCGGGTGAGACCACCATATGTTTGATGTTTTCCTCCGTCTTCCCGCTTGCTGCTGTCTACTAGCCATCACCTACTATCTACTCCGCATCTCAAGCCATCCGTTAGGCTTCAGACTCACATCCTCGAGAATCTATCCATACATCTCCTCCTGATCCATTCCTGGATCGAGCAGCCTCCTTTCTTTGTCAGGCTCCATGTCTCCAGCGCTTTCCGCTCACCAATGTCTTTCCTTTTTCCGAGTTTCCTTTTACCGGGGGTTTTCTTGTTAATGATTCCAGGCCAGTTCCATCCTCTTAAGCTAGGCGGGCGCTTTTTAATTGTTCGTATCTCTTTTGTTTCCATGACGTTGGGCTGGCGGGTCGGGCCGCTCCAAGCCATAGTTGATGATCTGACTGATTGAATCGGGGGGCTCCCCATTTTCCTACCTTTCTGTTTGAGCGGGGTTGAAACTTATTTGGGCTGGCTGATTCTAGGCCCCGGCGGCGACGGGCCTTTGACTATTTCTTAACGACAGAGTTGACATTTATTTTTCCCCTAGTGGTTTTCCTTCAGGAAGCTCCCCGGCCATCTGATTGGATACGATTGGTTGTTGTTGCTTCTGCCCCAAGGCCCTTTTGTGGCGCCTAGGTTTTGGAGTAAAGATATACTACAGCCTTTGTTCTGCAAGTTTGCTTTGCCTGCATCTTGATGAATTTCTCCCCAGGTCTGCTGGCAGTGCTTCAAGGTTTTGGTGAAATGGCCTGAACGGTCCCTGTTAGTGAGACAGTGGCAACTCGGGAACGAAGTGATTTGGCTACTATACTTATGGTCACCGGAAAGGTCGAGCGCGTACGAGTTGCCCATGTTAAAGTGTCACTGTATGTATGATTTGCACTCACTGCCTTTCTGATTGTTGGTACTTTTGCTTTGCCGACTGCCTTGCGTGTCTCACTGCTCTAGCTACTACCGATGTGTCGCTCCTGCTCAATTGGGAACCCCTGGGTGGGTTTCGAGTCACGGGGCGAAGAGATAGAATTTAAATGGAGATTTCCCAGACTTCCTGACCAATAAAACGGCACGATCCGGGGCCCGAGCCAAGATTTTCGCAGCCTCAAACCTAGGTAACGTCCTACCTAAGCAACACCTAGTAAGTTTTAAGCCTCTTGAGACTCTTCGAGCTAGAGCCCCTGCAGGCAGGCAGGCAGGCACTTCGAAGTTGGGCTAGGGCGTTCCATGGAGACTTTTTTCTTGTTTCTTTTTTTCCCACGACGGCGGGACTCGCGGCTTTTTCAGCTTGGCGCCGGGCCCGAAACAGCAGGTCGCTAGGCGCGAGGCGCGTGGCTATTCGTCTGTTTCTCTGGGGGGGGTGTGGGGGAGGGGGAGGGGGTTTGGAGACAACCACACACGCACACGCGCCGACGACGACGACGACCCCAGTAATCCACGACACCCCTGGTCGCAAACCCCGGACGACGAGGTAGGATCTGCGCGGGTGGGGCGTGCGAGGCTCGAGGCTGCGGGCCTGTACCTGGGACAGGATGGGTGGATGGATGGGGGCTTCGTGGATGGGAGCTCTCTGGGTGAGCACTTATCGCCGAGCGAACAAATAACCCCGGCAGGACAGTGAAGCTTCCGATTCAAGAACCCCTGGTAGCTAGGCCGTTGCGTGGCCGCGTAGCGTGACACTCAAAGCGACGCGCGCGATACGATTGATATGGGAGGATTCGCCTCGCTTGCTTACTGCGTAGAACCTGTGCTTTCCGTACGAGCCTGCTTGTCCTTGTAGGTGGGGTATACCTACCTCTCTAGTAGGCGGCTGGGGACGAGCGGCATGCAGGTTGCTGATCCCTCTGCGACGAGTTGCGTACATGTATACGCGGTCGACCTCCCTGCTAAGTTGTCGGTGAACTTGCCCACTTTCTGGGGAGAGTGCCCGCGCGTTCGCTGCTGCCTGGTCGAGGACTGTCGCCGTTGCCGTCGCCGTCGCCGTCACTGGGGAGTGCGTTCGATAATTCGCGTCAAGGGACTGACGCGCTTTCAGGGCTGTTTTTGCCTCGTAAGAAGGACGCGAGTCTCGTTCGACTGGATGTTACCTTGGACTGACTAATTATTGAGGTCGTCTGCCCTCAATTGTCGGACCTTTCGTGGTCGTCAGTTTGACATTCAGGAGAAGAATAACCATTGCTTCTGGAACTTTGGAATATCGATTTTTTTTTTATTTTTTTTTTCATTGATATGAGTCACCCGTGCCCAACCGATGGCTCGTTTGGGCCGACGGTGGGATCCTGTCGTGGGGGATTCGACTTCACATTGCTATTTGAGGAGAGCATCTTAGGGCTCCTACCCCAGGCGGCGTTCTTGCTTTTGGCACCTCTGCGTCTTGTCACTCTGAGACGACGCAGAAGCAGGATTGCTAAAGGAGGTCATCTGGGAACGCTGAAATTCGTATGTTATTCTGTCTCATCTCAAATCACTCATCCGCGTTCGCTAATGCGTAGCTAGATTTCGAGTGTCCTATATGCGGCTTCAAGTATTGTGCTGCTCGTGCTATGGAGCGATGTGGCCCAGTTCAGGACGCGTGCGTCTATTGCAGCGGCCACCGTCGAGCTCCTTGGCTCCGTCATGATTGGTGTTCTTTCTCGACTCGAACACACTCGGGCCATAAGGCCAAGTCACTTACTTCAGTTCTTTCTACTAACAATGCTAGCCTGTGACGCGGTTCATTTACGAACCTTGTGCTTAATGGACTATCCGTCATCCTTCATCGTGTCGACCTCCATGCACACTACTCTCGCCGCACTCATGCTGCTACTGGAGTCCCTGGGCAAGACGGATCTCCTGAGCAACAGCCACGCGAAGTCAGTGCCTCCTGAGCAGGCAATGGGCCTGTTTGAAACGCGTTTGTTCATCTGGTTGAACAAGCTTTTCCAGCAAGGCTACCGCAAAGTCCTTACGCCGCAAGATCTTCTTTCAGTCGACGACAGTCTTCTTTCCGGAGATGTCCGTTCTGAATTCCGCCAGTCGTGGACTCGCTATCCTAAAAAAACCGGCCGTTACGCATTACTTCGGGTACTTCTGACGGTTCTGAGGAAAGAGTTTCTTCTGCCTTGTATTCCAAGGTTGCTCACCACCGGCACAGAAATTGCTCAGCCTTTTCTCATCGCCGCAATGATCAGCTTCATTGGCCGCCCGGACTCGGAACAGACGCGGAACATGGGATACGGTCTCATCGGCGCCTTCGCCCTCGACTACACTCTCCTCGCCGTCTTCTCTAGCTGGCACGCGCAGGGCGTCGCAAAGTTCAACGTCAAACTGCGCGGCTGCCTCATATCGGCCATCTACCATAAAGCGCTCGAGATACCTTCCACAGACATTAACCTCAGCGCCGCCACCGTTCTCATGAACGTGGAGGTCGAGAAGGTCGTCAACGGCTTCAAGTTCGTCCATGATATTTGGGCGCTCGCCATCAGTTCGGCGGTCGCTTCGTACATTCTTTACACGTACCTGGGCGTGTCGTTCTTGGCGCCGCTGCTCGCGACGCTGGCGGCAGTGCTCGCTACCCTGCTTATCAGCAAGAATGTAAAGGTGAGGCAGGCGGCTTGGGGTACTGCTACCGGCGTGAGGGTGTCGCAGTTCGCGCAGACGGCGGGGAACATGAAGGGTATCCGCATGCTGGGCTTGGTCCAGGTCGTGCAGAATACTCTGGCAGACCTTCGAGCAAAGGAGCTGGTCAAGTATAGGTACGGACAGTCTCGGGCGAAGAGTGTCTGCAGATTACTGACTGCTATGTCAGGAATGTATTCAGATTGCTGGTTTGGGTGTTGGCTATATGTAGGTGTTCATACTAGCCGTCTCGGCTGCAGTTCAGTACTGACTTGCCCTTGCAGCCAATAGTCTTTTCCAAATCGCGACTTTGTTTGCCTACCTGGTCTTCGCCATCATCGGACTCTCTACAGGACAGTTGACGATGAAGTTCGAGGATCTCTTTGCTTCCCTTTCCGCTCTCAAACTTGTAACGACGCCAATGCTCTTTGTTCTGCAGCATATACAGGTAGTTCAGAATGGGGTAGCATCGGCCCAAGCTATCCAAAAGTACCTCCAAAAAGAGTCCCAACCCGACGCGCTACAGGAGAACGACGCCTCTACTCTTACATTTGGTCATGAATCAGACTCTATTGAAATGCGACCTCTTCGCAATGACACTGGAAAGGAAGAGCGCCAATATGCCGTGCAAATTAAGAGTGCGAATTTTGGCTTTGAACACGGACGGCCGCTTCTTACAAGCATCAACCTCAAGCTTCGTACCGGCGCCTTGACCATCGTCATTGGACAGATAGCATCGGGCAAGTCAATGTTGCTTCGGTCCCTTGCCGGTGAGACCACGCTTCTGCAAGGGGCCATCGACAGACCACCAGGAGGTATGGGTTTCTGTTCGCAGACCCCTTGGCTGCGTAATCTCAGTCTCCGTGAGAACATCATCGGGGAAAGCGAATTCGATGAGCGCTGGTATACTACCGTTACCTGGGCCTGCGGTCTCGATGTGGACTTTGCGGAGTTGGACCGCGGAGATGCGACTTTGGTCGGCTCTCGCGGTGTGTCTCTCAGCGGAGGACAGAAAAACAGGCTTTCGCTTGCTCGCGCGCTATATTCCCGCCGGCCGGTCATGTTGATCGATGACGTCCTTTCTGGTCTGGATAACACGACGGAGAAGCTGGTTTTCGAGCGCGTTTTTGGCAGGCGGGGAGTCCTGCGGAAGTCGGGCACGACTGTCATCTTGGCGACTCACTCGACGCGCGTAGTGTCTGAAGCTGATGAAATCGTCGTTATGGCAAACGGGAGTATTTTGGAGCAAGGAACTTATTCAGGCCTCCGGACGAAGGCAGATTTCATACGGGAGATCAAGGTTCAGGAAAACGAACACTCAAAAGCGGAAGGTGGCGATGAAGACCACGAAAGCACGAATTCCCCTCGATCGAAGCACCGAGCATGTCGAGACGCGTCGGGTAATGATCAGAATGAGGAGGAAACGGATCAGACTCGTCGTACTGGGGATATCCAAAGTCTCCTTTATTTCCTTCGTGTCGTGGGGCGGACCACACTGACCTGCTATTTCATCCTACAGAGCGTCTCAGTGATCTTATCCACTATGCAATTCATCTGGCTTAAGATGTGGGCTGAGTCAACGGATGGCTCGCGCTCTAGTGCGGTCAAAAATTTGGCCATTTTTGTCGTTATCACAATTGCTAGCATCGCTGCGACCAGCTTATGGATCGCGCAATTTGTCTTCGCTTTCCTACTGAGAGCCAGTTCTGCCCTTCACAGCAACCTTCTCCAATCATGGATGAATGCTGCTTATTCGTTCATAGCCAGCACCGACGTTGGATCTATCACAAATCGATTCTCTCAAGACATCTTGCTCGTCGACAGTCAACTCCCCTATTCTTGGTCAAACACGACTGATGCTATCGGCTTAATTCTGGCAAACTTCGGGATCCTCATCGCCGCAACACCACCGGTCGCTGCCATCATGCCAATCCTCGGCGCCATCGCATGGATGATACAGCGTATATATCTCCGCACATCGCGGCAAGTCCGGCTCATGGATATCGAAGCCAAAGCTCCTTTATGTACCCATTTCCTAGAGACTCTGGAAGGGCTGAGTACCATTCGGACTTTTGGCTGGTTAGACTCCTACAAGCGACAAAACACCGAGCTACTCAATCGCTCTCAAGTTCCCTACTATCTTTTGTTCTCCATTCAGAATTGGCTCAAGCTCGTTCTCGAACTCATGATCGCGGGAGTAGCCATCGTCGTTGTTGGCTCGGCCACGGCGCTTCGCAGCAGTATTGATCCTGGTTACCTTGGTTTGGCGCTCGTCAACATCATGGACCTAGGCATCGAGATGCGCCAGCTTGTTACTGCTTGGACAGATCTGGAGACCAGTTTGGGCGCCATCGTCCGCATCAGGCGCTTCGTCTTGACGACACCTCCCGAAGAAGACCCAGGCATTCCCAAGGCGGAACCGCCGGCATCTTGGCCCTCAAGCGGCTCTGTCGAGTATCGTGGCGTCATTGCACGGTACAGTGAAAGCGGCGAGGATGTATTACGCGGCATCGACCTACGCATCCGTCCGGGAGAGAAAGTCGGCATTTGCGGCCGCACCGGAAGCGGCAAGTCTAGTCTTGTGGCTACGCTCTTCGGGCTCTTGAAAGTGGCAGATGGCGAGGTTGCCATCGATGGCATCCCACTCAGCTCGATCCCGTTAGAAGTGCTTCGCGCTAAGGTCACGGCCCTACCGCAAGATTCAGTGTTCCTTCGAGGCTCGGTGCGATACAACCTTGCACCATGGATATCAGAGACTTCATCATCGCCGACTCCGCTCCCATCGCTGCACAGGTCTAACGTTCCGGACTCGAAGCTAGTGCAAGCCCTGCAAGGAGTCGGCCTATGGAATAGACTGGCGGCAGCCGCCGGCGAAGACAAAGACGAGGCGGCTGTGCTAGACTGGGAAATGAAGGATGTCGATAGCGTGCTCTCTCATGGGGAGAGGCAGCTTTTTTGCCTAGCGCGCGCCATCGTCATGGACGGACGCATCGTTGTGCTCGACGAGGCGACTTCGAGCGTCGACACCCAGACGGAAAAACGTATGCAAAACATTCTGCGCTCAGCCTTTGGCGATCGCACCGTTCTTGCTATCGCACATAGGCTGGAGTCCATTCTGGATTTCGATCGTATTGTTGTCATGGATACGGGACGGATTGTTGAAGTCGGCGAGCCGGAGACATTGATGGCCACTCAGGGGTCATTGTTTAAAACGCTAGTGGAGGCTCAAAGGAAGAAATGAGTTAATTGGTCACTAGCGTTTTGTGTCCCGGAAATTGCACATTTAAAGAGTACAACATTCTTAATTGCATGGGGTAGGTAGAGCAATAATGATATACATAGGACGGTAATATTAGGAAAGTTCTGCTTGTAACGCAACAATATACTTTTATAGACCAACTCACATGGTTTATATACGCAAATAAGAAGTGAGAAACCTAGAAGCTCAGGACTACTTGCCAAAATTTTCACTCTGTTTATTTGTCCAAAAATCTAAGTACTGAAATATTGTTTTTTGATAAATAAATACTTTCGAATAATTCGTTTGGCCAAAGAAGCTAGAATTTAAGAAGTACACTTGCGCGTGGTTACACAAATGACCTTATTTTAGTAAACATGATACCAATTGTTTGTATCACGAGGTTCTATCATGGGTTAGTCAACATATGAGAAAAGAGAAAATTAGGTTCCTAGCATCAAAAGTAAAATCACAAGTCGGAACTCTATATTATGTTCTAGGCTGGTCTGAATTCCGCCATCATAAAATATCACCAGACACCGGTAAATCCCGGCATTTGTGGTCGGCGTCCACCCCGCATTCTACCAACACACCATCGAAGCATATAAGGGCGAGCAATTTCGCTCTATGGATTGCAATTCGCAATCTTTATCGAATACTTATGCGTTACTTGGCTGTCGTGATTCCTCGTCTTTTTACATGTGGAGCTGTGCTGGTTTAAGCCTATCTCATATCGTTGCAGATCCATCACCCGGCTGAATACTTCATCACTTGATCAACCTGCAGTATGCCAGAAAAGCCCTCACCATACTTGCTCCGTGTCAACTCGCGGCCTTCACGGCCGGATATTGGCGATGACTTATGGACCGAGTTTTGCACCAAGGAACGGCTACCTGACCTCGTGAAATCTGGCGTGGCGACGCGCGCAGCTTTCTATCGGGAGTTGCACAACTTTCCACCTTTGTCTGGAGTCCGTCCTCCCAAGGATGAGGCGGAGAAAAGCAGAAACTTTTTGGCGATGTGCCAGAGCAATCACCAGACGCCAATCGATACCGAGGAGTATCGGAACTTGCGACTGGATTCGGATCTCCTCCCAGAAGGCGAGGTCAAGTCCATGGGAGACTATGACGCCCGTAACTTCAAGTTGATACAGAATTTCGACCCGAAAGGCGTTGGCGTCCGTAAGTATAGAATTCGTCTCACTCTGGCTTGTACGTTCTGTTCGATTTCGGAGGATAACTGATAACGGAGTCGCAATAGAACCTGGGAAGTATCTCCTGACAGTGGAGATGTCCCCTGCGGATGAAAGCACGTACCACATGTTTTACGAGGATGAGCACCTGCCCTTGCTCACCAAAGTTCCGGGATATCGGCGAACGCTGCGGTACGAAATGGGCCCTAGAGATCCGATTTTGACTCCGAAAAGGGACCTACCCGGGTTCTTCGTCGGCCACGAATACGATAGTCTCGACGGGCTCGCTGGAGAGGAAATGGATGCCGCAATGTCCACGGACTTGGCCAAGACGGTGAGAATGAATTCAATGGCGGTGATTTGGAGATGCTGGGAGTTGATTGAGGGAGTTGGATTCGGTAGCTAGCTATGGGGTACGCAATGTGCTATTGAGGGATCTCAGCTCCCATGTTTCGTCCATATTTGTGACATATAGGTTGGGCCCTTTTCCTTGAAATCGCAAAGTCGAGTGGTATACAGGAAGGATCCATGCTGATCAGTGTGAGGCTTGAGCACGCGTGCTTTAGGTGGTTAGGAGCGGGGCCAGCTCGGCGATCATTCTCCGAGCCCCGCACTGGGATCCCGTCACTCTTCAGTGGGCCCCGCACCCTGGCCGAAGCCTTGGCCCGAGCACCCCGGTAGAAACCTCAGGCCCCCAATTTGCGGCTGGCAGATACTCCGGATCTGATCTTCTCGCCCGCGCATTTAGGCAAGCGGGCCAATAGGGTTTTTGCTTGCTCCTCATCTATGTACATGGCCGAGCTCCGTTCTCGCGAAGTCCCCGTGTGCTTGTTTATTTCTCCGTACCTTAGCCGTCGCCATCCCGACGCCAATTGATTTGACCTGTATAAAATGCTTCTCAAAGGAGACATGAAGCAGCTCAAAGGGCCACTCATATCCCGGGCTCCGTCTTTCATGCCGGGGCTGTCTCCGACTTCGTTTTGGGTTGTGCTACTTTTCAATACAACATGACGCAACTCGTTCTGTTGTTAGCGGCATTCGCAACATCTTGCGTCGCCCAGTATTCTCTTTCGGTCACCGGGACTTCACCATACTCATTGGCTGTTCAATTGGAAAATCAGACTCTCGTCGCCAACAATGCTGTTCTCACCGGCGCAGCCAATTCTTCCACGGCTGCTATATCAGCCTCGATCTCGGGCCAATTCACCAATAGCAGCGGAGAAATATCGGCAGCTATGCTCAGCTCGACAATAGCGAAAATCGATGTTAACACCGCAAACTCGTTTGTAGGCGCCCAGTTTTCAACTTCGGTAGACGAAGATATTTTTGGCGTTTGGGAATACCCCTGGTCATTAGCGCTTTCCAACAACAATGTTTCTTTTGACCTCAAAGGGGTAGCAAACAACGAAGGAATGAACTGGGTTAATGCGCGAGCTCCGTTTTTCATGAGTAGCAAAGGCTACGGAGTCTACACTGATACTTTGGCCATGGGGTCCTACGACTTTACCGACCCTTCGCAGGCGCGGTTCATTTTTAATTCTAGCAGCCTGACGTATTACATTATCATGCCTATTCTGGAAGAGGCTAGCCCGTTCAAGTCTATTATTGAGCAGTACACCAATTTATCTGCTCGGATAACAATGCCTCCGGATTCGGGATACGGTCCTACATTCTGGAGCGACGATGCAGAACAAGACTTCCATGGCAGTGTGTCAAATGCAGAAGAAAACTTTTATGATATTCTGAATCATCTGTACTACAATCAGATCCATGCGACAAGCATGTTTGCAGACAGGCCGTAAGTGTATATGACCCCTCCTTTTAAGAAAGTTATACTAATGTCCATGTTCATTTAGATATGGTACCGGGAATCATTCGTTCGGGAATTTCGATTTCGATCCAGAGTTCTACCCAGATCCCGATGCATTCATTGCAAACCTCTCTTCTTGGGGGTTTGATTTTCAGGTCAGTGAACAAGCTTCGTTTTTACTTCCTCGCATCACTAAGTGTGTCTAGGTTTGGGTGGCGAACCGAGCCTTCTTGTACACCGAACTCTTCAATACGTCTGACGCAAACGAATGGCTATTCACAAATCAAGATCCAACAATATTCCTTGGCCCGGCATTGAACTTGTCTATCCCGGAAGCATACGACTACTTCAAAGACCGCCTCTCGTACTTTACAGACCTCGGCGTTAAAGGTTACAAGATTGACCGCGGCGAAGAGGATGAGATGCCCGTCTACGAGCAGAATGTTCAGATGGCTCTGTTTGAGCAGCTTTGCGCTGAAAATATGGAGGCAAAGTGGGGACCAAATGGCTACTACAACTTTGCCCGCAGCGTTGTTGACCGATCCCGGGCGCGCGCCGCGGTATGGAACGGCGATTCGTGGGCTAATTTTACTGGGCTAGCTTATACAGTCGCAAGCGGCATCCGTTCCGGCCTCATGGGATTCTCGCAATGGGGCTCTGATACTGGGGGGTATGTCCGCGAAGAAGGCAATCCGACGGAGGAGCTTTGGGCTAGGTGGATGCATTTTTCGTAAGTGGAAATAGGCAGCCCACATCCCGTCTTTCATTGCTAACGTCCCTGGAACCACAGAACATTTAGTCCAATGTATGAACTCATGCTAGGTACGAATCATACGCCTTGGTATGATTACAGCCCTAGGCTAGTCTCCATCCTCAAGCAAACGGCAAACCTCCACCACGACCTCGTCCCCTTCATTAAATCCCACACATATACCGCGACCCAAACCGGCATCCCACTCATGCGCGCTCTCTTTCTCGAGGCTCCACTCGATGACGCCGGGTTCAGCATCGCCGACGAGTACTTTTTCGGCTCTGAGTTCCTTGTCGCACCATTCGTTTCTTCGGGTACTCAGCGCTCCGTATATTTCCCCAAAGGTGGAAAATACCTTGAGTACTTTAACAAGACGGAAGTTTACGAAGGCGGAACGAGTGCCGACATTCGACTGGATCTCGAGGACATCCCAGTCTACGTTCGCGAGGGCGCCATCGTGCCTAGGGGCGATGTCGTTCAAGGAAATAACAAGTGGACTGACGACTGGGCGCCTTCCCTAACTATCGAAATCTTTCCATCTTACGACATGCCCAAGCAAGAGTTCAGATACTATTGGGGTACTCCGGGAGAAGGACATGAGGCGACGATTACGACGACGATGGATCCGGACTACATGACTGTTTTGGTAAGCTACGGAGAGGTGGGCGCGAATGGGACGATAGTGGTGTACACCAAGTCTGGACCGATAGAAGCCGAAATCGTTCCGGAAGGAGCTGAGTCCATCTTTTTCAATGTTGAAAGTTTGTTTGCCTGCGAAGAAAATTAGGTTGTAGCAACGGACTGAATGAGACCGACTGTAGCGAGGTACTAGTTCAAGGCATTGCACTTCAGGCGGGTACGCATAGATAGCTAGGTGACACCTGAACCTAAAAAGCTGTACTTTCTTGGGACATCTGCATAGGCATCTGGCACTGAAAGAACTCCCAGTTAATTCATCCGGATTTAGACGAAGAATACCACGAACAACTCTGCTATGTACTGTTTAGATAATTGAGTAAACCACGTAGGCCTCTTAAATCATTCATTTGTCATTCGGAGACTTTGATCTTAGTTACAATGATTTACCAAAGTCCTCCACATGAACCTGCCACCCACTGGGCCACCTGTCTTCCAAAGTACTCCCTTCATCCGAATACCAGCCTCCGGCCAACATTCCCACCGCCCACAATAGCCCTGCGCTTGCAGGGAAGTACGGCGTCGGCACCCTCGCACCTCCGATCGGCATACCCACGTCGTCAAACTGAAAGCCAGGATCGAGTAACCAGTCAACAGCCTCTTGCGGGCGCCCCATCCTTGCCGCGTTCATGGCAAGCATCGGAAAATCCCACCCGAAGCTTGCGGTGAAATTCCACGTGCTGTCGATTGCCGCTAAGGTCGCGTCTAGGATGGCCATGTCCAGCGGGATATCATCAGATGGGGGAAGCAGTCCGTAGATGCCCACCGCGCCCGGGTGGTCCTCCGTCAGCGAATCAGTCGACCATGGATCCTGGACACCTTCGCAGACAACGTAAGTCCCATCTTGGACCGGCAGTGGTGCGAGATTGTTCAGGACAGTTGTCCATTCGGACGGAATGGGTTTGTCTTGCCGCGACTTCCATGCGCTGGCAATGGAGAGGCCGAAGCGCCAGTAGGCCGACTCGAAGATGGCGTTCATGGTGCTGTTCGGTGGCGTGTTCTCGCTTACGGGGTACATCGGAGGGCCGAGATCGTAGACATCGGTGGAAGAGTTGAAGAAGGCATACGACGACATGAAGTCGGCTGTCGCTGTGAGAATATCGTCCCACTTGTCCAATATTTCATTCGGTTCTTCCTCGAGCGTGCCGTCAAGGGATGCTTGATATTCCAACTCGGCAAAGTAAAGTGGGTGTGGTTGCTGCCATATCAGCAAGGAATTGATTTCCCCTGGTGCAGAGCGCCCTGCTGGATCGCTCATCTTGCCCCAGCGTGCTCCGGTATAGCCCTGGTCGGCAGCACGCTCGAAAGAAGTGGGCAGGAAGCGCTGATACAACGTGTCGAGGCTGCGGCGAAGGCACTTCCATCGGTTCCAAACAGCCCAGTGAACTCCGTGCCAAAGGTACATTTCCAGGTGGAATTTGCCGTACCAGCCGTTGTTTGTCAAGCCCGATTCTTGTGGCGGGTTGGCGGAAGCACCGTTTACTGCGAGTAGATACTGAGACAGAAGAATCCGGCCCTGGAGGGCAAGAGATTCCGGAGGGTTTTCGACAGCAGTGAGGTCGACAAATGCGCCCGCGGTCCAGTAGTCATTCCACCACGTTGTTGAAGAATCGGCAACCGCAGAGAACGTAGAGGAAGAGTTGGAGACACGCAAAGGATTTGGAGTGTACGTTGCGGTAAAAGTGAAGACATTGGAGTCTGCGGGTTCAAGAATATATTTGTGAGATGAGTTCGAAATTCTTGATATAGCGGCAGGTTCCTCCCAGACGATTGTCGTGTAATATGTAGTAGCATCAAGGTCATGCTTAATTTCAGCCCGCTGTCTAAACGTGTGCAAAGAGGTTGCGTGATTTGAAGTGGCATTCCAAAGCCCCACAAATGTTTCGAACTTGTTCTCGCCGGTCATGTACGGATAGTCGAAGAAAACCGACAACCTTCCTTGCCCAACAAGTTCCGACTGTAGTTGCACAGCAACAGTATCGGATCTTGGGTCAACAACGGTCTGCACGGAAACAGCGGCTCCCTCGATGCTAAAGTTGGAATGCAATATTCCATTCCACATGTCCAGATACTGAGATGTGTCGGCAAGGTCGGCCTCTGTTATACCGCTCCCATCAAACAAGAGCCCGATCCGCCCCATATTTACGCGATGGGGATTTCTGATGAGCCATTGAGATATCTCGTCCTCTTCGGGATTTGGTTGCGCATACGTCACGAGCCGGTCATGGGTCCACCATTGCACGCCCGTATAGTCGGCCGGCGAAGTCTGTCCAGGTGTTTGTGGAAGAGAGGAGTTGTGCCAGCACCAAGTGGATAGAATGTTCCAGGGCAGCACGGACTGTAGGCCCGTGATATCGGCCCCAAAGGCGAAGTTGCCGTTGCCGACTTGCATCGGCGACTCCTCGGAGGTCGCATTGCGCCGTGGGTTGAACTGACGTACAACTTCCTCACGATCGATTGTCGCGGTTGAAGAAACGGTCGCTAAAAGTAGGATTCCTTGAGAAATTGTGATTGGTCGCATTGTTCTGAAAGCTGTAGTACATCAACGATCGCGGCAATCCGCCGCGTGAAGGATGCCATTCTGTGTAACATATATTCCCATCTGTCCAGATGTTGGCGAAGAAATGTTCCGTATACGAAAGGTGAGATCTTTGGCACGCACATGGTTATTTACCCGTCCTAGTCAGTTTATTGTGCCGTTGACATGGATCTTCTCCGTAGCAATAGACGTGCCGGCAGCTCCAGCAACAGATACCGAGGTCTTCAGGCCCCTGTCCCCTGCACGGCGGGGTCGAGGGCCCTCGGATAGCATCATGGGTGGCGCCCGGTCTCGGAAAATCTTGTAACGTCTACCTAAGTTATAGCGATTGGTCACTTCGTTCCTTTTATCCTTCGAAGCATCAGCATTCTCCGCCTTCGAAGTTTGGGCATCGAGTCTCGTCTATCTGCGGCCAATTACTGCGCAATATCGAAAACTTTGGCTGGCGGGAAACCGTCGCGGGGAAGTCGAACCCGGTTTTGTCGTTCGCGGCTGTCCGACAAGAGGCCAAATGGAGTGCGGTTGGCGACATTCAGCCGGGGATTCATAGAATCGACCAATGGTGGTTGATTGAAGGGAGACGACGGTCACGTGCATTAGTCCGATCGGGGAACCCCGCGGTTGGAGTGAACTTCAGCCGTTTCTCCTACACCCCACAGCTCATCCCATGCTTTCGGTGCCATGTCGCTCGCATATCCGTCAGTCCCATCTGCTCGGCGGGAAAGCCTGAGAGGCGTCCTGTATTCGACACTTTGCTCACGCGATCGACCAATGAGCCGTCAAGATGCGCAAAGTGCGGGGTACATGAATTAGCTTTAAAGCCACACTACCCGCTGGCGCGAGATCGACTCCGTACCCGAACAGCCTCATCGACTACTAGCCGAGCCGTGATTGCCATCTTCCACAACCGAGTGCGATTCGACGTGTCATGACTCTCGCGGTCACTAACGTATCCGATCCTAGATCTCGGGTCTTAAACTTGGCCATCTGGGACAAGGTCCATGATTATGATGTGGATTCAGGTCATCCGGCACTACTCTAGAAGTGGAAGTATACATTGTTCTATCACATGGAAGGAGAACAAGAAACCTCACACAATGTCTTCCCTGATTCCGCGTGTTTTGATCGAGATCAAGCAACTCACTTCATGAAATAGCTGTACGCAACTGCCCCAATGCCTACGACCACACCGGCCACGAAAAGCGTTCGCAAGGCTCTCTTCATCAGATCCTCCTGGAAACTCATTACCTCTTCATGGAGTTTCTGCGTCTCGTTGATCCTCGGAAATTCCACACCCGGGACCGGCTTCCCTAAAAATTCGCACAACGGTCCCCACCCACTTCCCAACTCGTAATTGAGCAACCTCTCGGGAGGTACCGCCCCCCTCACGCGCTTGTAATGCTCGCGATAGACCCTCAAAGCGTTACGCCGTATCCCATCCGGGGTTTTGGCTTGCCAGAAATCAAGTAGGAGATCCTGGATCGGCTTGCCCGTCTCGACACCAATGAGCGGCTCGACAAAGCGGATGACAAAGTCCTGCATCTTGCTGAACGCGTTTGCGACTATGATCTCGTTGAAGGACTTAACCCATTTGCTTTCGTCGCACTCGACAAGTATCACTTTCGCCTGCACGCATTGAGCCTTTGGCCGTCGCGCACCGGCCCCGGTCCCGCGGAACGGCAAGCCGGTCCGCAAGACACCTCCTGAGAGGAAACGCGTCGACTTACTTCCGGATACGCTCTGATCAGTCCGACGGCAAACAGCGAGGCCAGATCCGTCGCGGCCATGCAGTAGCCGAGGAAGTCGTCCCATTCCTCGCGGTCGAATTTGCCGTGCCCGTGCCACGTGGCAAGCCGGGCCTTGTCCCAGTACTGCCAGTCGCGCAGGCCGCGGCCGCCCCCTTCTGTCCCGGCGTGTAGGGTGTCCAGGCCGTGGTAGGTGTGGTGGTAGCCGAGTATCTTGAGGGCCTCCGACATCGAGGCGCTTCCGGTGCGGAGCAACCCGAGAGAGAGGACTTCCATGGGGACTTTCCGCCCCCGTCGCTTCGGTGAGGCGGTAGACATTGTCGGGCTCGTCGAGTGCTATTGGGTGGACCGGAGGAAAGAGTTGACAGTGGCTCGAATGCCTAGTCGTTGCTGGTATCCTTTCCTGGTCGGTTTATATATCCTTTCTCCCCTCTGGACAAATGAATGCCCGGTTCTACTTTGCGCCCTGTCAACTACAACGCTGGCCTGAGGGGCCAATTTGGATTCTCTCGAGTGGCATAATGGAACTTCACTAGTAATCGGGAAGTCACCTATTACGTTTAGTTAGGGGAGTTTGTTTGATATGATGTGCACGTATTTCTAAGCATATAGTTGCGCATTCTCAAACAGTGTGTCAGGCGCTCCTGCCATTGGCCAGATCGGATGGTTAGACGGGGTTAGCCCAAGGAACGTGACGCTTGGCAGCTTACCCGCGCACCACCATTGGCGCTAGCAGTCACTCCCGCAGCCTCGTACGAGTGACCACGTGAGTGGCTCCGTACGAAGGAGCACTCTCCGCACACAGCAGAAAGCTGCCGCATGTAGTGTTCGAACTGGTAGCTCCGAGGCTCAACTTGGATATGCATTCACAGATGAGTCGTCCTACGTCCGCACCTCGTCTGCCTATGGCCGCACCCACGCATTTCCTAGATCCCCCCTACCCCCGGCCCCCAGCCCCGTTATAGAACCAATCAGAGGGTGTCTTCGGCCCCGGATCAACGTAGGCTCCGGCGATATACCTCCTACGCTACGGCCTTCTCGGCCTCGTTAGGTGGGGCTGGTAGTAGCAAGGGATTCAGTCGTACGGCAAGGCAATTAGGATAGGACGCGGTTTGATGGAGTAATTAGGAGGTGGCGAGTACGCTAACGGGCACGTACCCTGTAGATCGGGTCTAATAACGGACGCGTAGAATCAACTACATAGGACCGCCCTTACAGATAAGGACAAAACCACCTTTGGCAATATTTAGTTGTTTCTTTTCCATTGAGTGGTTCTATGGTTCTGCATAGTTACGGTAGATCTGTGTTGCGAGAGGGTCCCCAGGCGGTGACGTCTTTCTAGCTCGTGTCATGCGTATCTGGGAGCCGAACCACCGTACAAGGAGAGCGGCTGGTCTGGTACCTGTAGCAGGGGAACTTCTTCCTATTTATTCTATCTAGCATCTTTACCTTTAGTCTGTTCAGTACGCTTCATGTATGTTGGTTTCTTTTCCTTCAGTATGTTATGAGCAGACCACTTTTGCCAGTCTTGCATATCGATTCGCAGGCAAAGCCAAGCTTGGACGTAGCTCTCGAAACCTAGTCCCGCCAACTTCGACATTTAAAGATCAATCAGCGCACCGGCTTGCTTCACGTCGCTCAGCACTTTGGAATCACATCAAGACGAGGTGGGATAATGATGCAAACTTCGATTCCCCGTCGTATCCCATTAAAACGACAGTGACGGATTCGAGATTAAAAGGAAGGGCATCCGGGCTTGCGACACGAGCCGATCAAGCAGACTAAAAATACGATACAGCATCTAACTCCTTCCCCGCCCCCCAGCCGTTGAGAAACCATCCGCGGAGGCGCCGGCCTACTCGCTTTCCTGCTTCTGCGCACCGACGACACCGTGGTCGAAGTGGTAGAGCGGCTCGAGTTGGGCGTCCTTGTGCATGAAGACGTAGCGCTTGAACCACCAGGGAAGGGCCTGCAGGGACAACTCGTTAGCATCGATTTTTACGCCCAGAAAACGATCAAGATCTCAAATCTAGATCGAAGCGAATCTCTTTCTCTCCCCTCCCCCCTCTCTCTCAACTTACCTTGGTGGTGTTGTACGACATGAAACGGCGGGTGGGGACGGCGAAGATGTAGTCGAGCTCCTCGAGCGTGCGCTGCTTGGTCTCGGGGACCCAGAAGAAGATCATGACGAAGGCGGTGACGTTGAGGGCGGCGTAGAAGCCGAAGGTGCCGGTGGGGGTGAAGGCCTCGAGGATGCGGGGGAACGAGATGGACAGGACGGCGGCCCAGAAGAGGCAGGTGGCGACGGCCCAGCCCATGCCGACCTCGCGGTGGCTGAGCGGGAAGACCTCGGCCGAGTAGGTGAAGGGCACGGGTCCTTCGCCCGGCGAGTAGAAGGCCGCGAACAGGTAGATGAAGAGCGCGATGCAGGCCAGGTGCGCGGTGCTCTCTTCGGGGATGTAGAAGCAGAAGCCGGCGGCGAGTAGGGTCCAGGCCATCTGCGGGAAGGTGAAGAGCAGCAGGGTGCGGCGGCCGTACGTGTCGATGGTCCAGATGGCGGGCCAGGCGAAGACGAAGTTGACGAGACCGAAGCCGAAGGAGGCGATGAGGGCGTCGCTGGCCGACGCGCCGGCGTTGACGAAGACGGTCGAGCTGTAGAAGGCGATGATGTTGATGCCGCACATCTGCTGGGCGATCATGACGACGAAGGACGCGAGCGTCGCGCGGCGCACGCGCGGGATCGTGAAGAGCTCGAAGAAGCGGGTGAGGTAGTTGCTCTTGCCGACGATGGACGCCTCGACCTGGAGCTGCGAGTGGATGTAGTACAGGTCGCGCGCCGCCTGCAGAGGGGTGAAGCGGAGCCTCAGGAGCGAGTTGTACGCCTTGTGGTACCGGTTCTTCTTCATGTACCAACGAGGCGACTCGGGACAGAAGAAAATGCCGAGGCAAAGAGGGACCGCGGGGATGAAGGCGGACCCGATCTGCAGACGCCAGGCGATGTCCCCGACGGTGTGAACCGCGAGGTTGGCGCAGAAACCGAGGAAGATACCGAACGCGGTCCACATTTGCCAGCTCATGACGAGGGCACCACGGATGGTGGCGGGCGAGTTCTCGGCGGCGAAGATGGGCACGCTCGAGCCCTTCAGACCCATACCGATGCCCATGAGAAGACGAGTGATAAAAAGCTGCTCCCAGCTCTGAGTGACGGCACCGCCAATCGGAGTGATAAGACAGAAGACAGCCGAGATGAAGATCGTGCCCCTACGACCGAAGTAGAAGTTGCACGGGTCGGAAAGCCAGCAGCCACTGTAAAGTTTTGGTTAATCTTCCCCCCCTCGGCCAAGGCGTTCTAAGAGTCGAATTGGTAGTCGAACTTACATGAAAGCAGAGCCGATGTAAGGGCCAGAGTTGACGAGACCCACCAGCCAGTTGTCGCGGTCCTGGTTGGGGCACTCGTCGCACTCGCCGTCGCCGATACCGAATTCCAAGGGAAAAGACAAGTTGGCTCCGTTCGAACCAGTCTGATCCCAACCCCTGCGCGACGTCAGCCGGCCGTGAAATCGACAGTCTATCGAGGTAGCCAAGGACTTACTGGACGGCCGCGCCAATGGAACAAACAATGATGGTGAAGTACAGCCTCAGGGGATGCTTCCACCTGTGAGCCCTCTCGTACCGGATGACTTCCTTTTCGGACTCGTCGATGCAGTCAAGTTCCTCGAACCTGTCCGGATCCTGGGCGACGCGGGCGCCCTTCTGGAGCACGTCCAGGATGTCCATCATTCCCTTCTCTTGGGCGAATTCCTCGACCTCCTTCATGAGGACGTCGACGGGAATGTCGGCCAGCGGGTTGGAAATCCTTGCGATGGGTTAGCGAATGTCGCGCCAACGCGAGCAAATGCAAGGACAGCAACTCACTTGGCCTCGAGGTTCTTGTTCATGTTAACCTGGCTCACGGACTGGCCGCGTTGCTCGAGGTCGGCCGCATGCTCGGCCGCCTCCTTCTGGAAGATTTCGTTCTTCGTCTCGCTGTCCGCCATGGCGACTGTTTCCGGAGGGGCGTTTTGACCGGCTCGGTTGGAGGAGGACGGGTCCGGAGACAGTGGAGGAGCGATTAGAAGGGAAGAGAGGGGGAGCCGACGACAAAAGGGTCCCAGCAGCAGTAGGAGCAGCAGCGGGGGAGCTCGGTTTTTGTGTTACCAGGATCGTTGCCAGCAGCGACACCAACCCACCGAGCCAAGAGGTAGCTCCTATGGTTAAATGAAGTGGCAGGCAAGGATGATAAACAACACAAGCACCACTCTGCAGGAAGCAGCAACTGAATCGGGCGGTCCGCAGGTCTATATACCTGGTTCCACAAGAGTCATGGATGCTCCCCAGAAAGGGCCCGCGCATCACGGCCCCCGGGGGGCAAGGAAATGGATCGGCCATGGGATGAGGGGTGTGGGTTCGCGACCCGAGCCCAGGACGGGTCAGTGCTTCTCTCTGCTTCAGTTTGCTGATGGGGGATCCAGCAGCCTGCAGGGCTGCCAGGGCGGAAAGCCCGCACGCACGCACAAGGCGCGCCATCGGGTGGGCAACGCCAGCATGATGGCGGCGAGGGACCCGCCGAGAGGTTGCATCGCGAGCACAGAGGCCCCGAGGCGGACTCGAGCCAGCCCTGGACGGGGCTGCTCTGTTGTGGTGGAGCGGAGTGAAAGGCGCTAGCGGCCGGCAGGCCAGCGCGCCGATGCCGAAGGGAGCTTAGCACATTAGCGGGCTGGGCGCGTCTGGAAGGGCGTTGGGCGCGTCGGCTGGGCGGGCAGCGAAGCAACGCGGTCAAGCCAGCCAGCCAAGCGCAAAATGAGTCTGGTGGCGCCCGCGTCTGCTGCGAGGGTGAGATCTGGGGTAGGAAACGGCCCGGTCTCGCCAAGGGTTTGACGACGCACGCAGTTGGACCTACGTAGTACACCGGACTGGCCGATGGGACGGATGCAGGGCTTCGCCGGGGCCAAGGCCATCCTTGACTGCTCGGCGGGCGGGCTGATGGGGGCGAGGGACGGGCGGCGCTGCCGCCGGGCGGCGATCGCAATGCGGAACCGCGTCGACGGAGAGAAGCACGAAGGGGACCGCGATGCCTCCGCGTCCTCGCGGCAAGACGCTGGACGATTTCCGTGTGTGCAATCTTGTCCCTGGTCTTTTTCACTTGAGAGCAGCGTCTCGGTCTGTTCGGAGTCGGAGTCGCCAAAAAAAAAAAAGAAAAAAAGAGCCTGGGCAACGCGGTGCAACTGCCAGCATCGCATGCCGGATGAGGCCCCTGGAAGACAGAGCTGCGGGCGCGAGGGCCTGCCGGCTTGGCGGCGAGGATCCCCGGACGGACCCCGCGAGGGCGCCGGGACTGACGAAAGAGGCAAATCGTGGGCCTGGCCGCGGCGACGAGGGCGCGGGCGAGCGCCGGCGCCGGCGTGAGGGTCGGGAGACGGACGATGGGGCAGGGCCCCGGGCGGCCAAGAGCCTCATTGGCGGCCGCCGCCGCCGCGGGGTCCCCGCCTTCCTGCCTCGCCAACCCGCGCCCAGACCGTCAAGCCGGCTCAAGCTCCCTTGACGCTGCCCTCAAGCTGCCGCCCGGCCTGGCGCCGCCCGTCTTGGTCCTCTCGTCGGTCCTCTTATTCTTTGTTTCTTTTCCTTCTTGATCTTCGGCCCGGCGCTTCTTAGCGCGCTCGCCGCTCGCTTCTCTCAGCAACTCGCTTCAACTCGCAACCGCTTACACCGCTTCCCCGCCACGTGATCGGGCGAGGGGTGTCAGATCTGGCTCCTTGTACATACCTAGTACATACATGCATCTCAAATCTCGCGCTGGCGGCCGCCGCGAATGGCCCGGGCGGCGGCGCCACCATCGCACCGCCGCGATGTCATCGCGCATGGCGGCACAAATTGGCGTGGCTCACTTGCATCCCCGTCCGCGCAGCTCGCGCGCGCGCGCGCGCCGCAAGCAGAGCTTTGCCCCTGCGGGCCGGGGCTGGAGAGGCAGCGCTGGCTTGACTTGCTTACGGCTCGGAGCGCCGCTGTCACCATTCGCTAAGCTCTCGGCGTTGTGTCTACGGAGTAAGGCGCACGAGGACACCCCCGGCCTCGTCGCCGCAGTCTTCCCCGGTCTTGCTTGGCCACTTGCCTCCGGGGGGGAGGACGGTCACCAGAGACAGCCCAGACCTTCCCCCAAGCAAGTCTTTGCAACGAGGCCTTGACTAGCGCCGCTTGGGGAACCTCCCCCGAGACCGCGCAGTACGCTGCAGATGGGTTTGCCGCGCTAAGGTGCTAGCTGCGCCCTTCATCCCTAACCACCTGCAGTACCGCTATGTACGTACCAACGCGCTCGGGACGTCAAACAGTTCAACCTTGCAGACGGTAGTACTACGTAGACATGTGCGCCATCTGGGCTCGGCCTTGGACTACCGGTCGCGCGATCGTACGGTTACGCCCGTTCTGGATCCTCATTCCTCAAAACCTCGATCTCCCCCCAACGGCTGCGCTAGGAGGCCGAGCCATTTCTCGAAGCCTTCTCTCGGCCAGATCTGCTAGCGCGCCCAACGGGGCTGATATCGCCCCGCTAACGTCTCGCCGGCTGATTCTGACCTGAAGGTGTTGGGAACAGTTCCGCGATGCGCGCTACGGGACAGACGGAAGTTTTTGATAATGTCGCCAGGGCTTTGGATTTACGTACCCTACGGATAAGAACCGAACCAAACCAAGATGTCCTCTTGCTAATTATGAATTGAGGAGAGTTTACCGTACGGACCACGGTCTCGCAGATCAAGGGTCGTAAACCCTGAGGATGATTGATTGGTGGCGTTCGGGCCTCCGAGAGCCAGTGCTATTGGAGGAGTAACCAGGGCACCGCAGTCCGATTCCTTGTTCCTCATCCCTACTTTTGCAGTTCTCTCCACCATGAGCACACCACCAGAATGGTTTACTCTAAAGAGCAGGCCCGTACGAAAGGACTTTGAATACGATCCATACGGCCCACCAGTTCGGTCGGACTATTCCGCCTCCTTGGCGTATTGGCGGGCAAGGCCACCTTTTTTTGCTCGCTCGGTTACGGGACAATGCCTATGTATTCCATTCAGGGTTCACGATAGGGTACTCGTTGGGATCATTAGAGTTTTAGGAACTTCGGGCACTGGTGGCCTGAAGGGGCCGTTCGGTGCGCGATTTTCACGGGCCCCATGGGGAGTCGGGGGGGGGACTCCAGCCACTCACTGCCTCCGAAGGGAGAAACAGATGAATCGCACTTCTCTCAGCGCAAGGGAGTTGGATGTGCACGCTGCAGTTCGGCACACGGCCTCTCGGGATCGTGAAAAGCCCAACAGCTCGGTATTCGTCGACCATGCTCGAACCCTTGGATCGAGGGTCCCCCAACACACGTGGCGAAACCGTTGCAGAGGAACTTGGAATTCTTTTTCTGCCTCTCAACCTTGGAACCGGCATTGTCGTGGACTTGCCGGGCGGGCGGGCCAGGCGCACACGCACACACGCTCCACACACACTTGGCGGCCGCGAAACGGCGTCGGTTTTCCTCCCGGGAACCCCGCTCGCGAGGCCGGGGGCCCGGCTGTTGAGTTGCTGAGGCGGCCCTGATACCTCGCCATCCACGTGGTGAAAGAGCCTCGACTCGTCGCGCCACTGGCCGTCGTTCGACTACGTATGTAATACGTAGTAGGCTCGGAGGCGGGGAGCTGCATGCATGGCTCCCCTGCGCAAAGCCGACGAGAGGGCCTGTCAAACCTCGATATTTGCCAAAAAAAAAAAAAAAAAAAAAAAAAAAAAAACCCCCAAATTTAAAAAAAAAAAAAAAAAAAAAAAAAACCCCTTCCCCAAAAAAAAACCTAAAGGCGAGGTCTCTTGGCTTCTCGCGGGATATAACTAATAATCAATAATGGGAGGCCTTGGGCAGTTGAGAGAACGTCATACGTGGTTGCTTCGTTATCGAGAATTGCATTCGGAGTTCACGTTCGGTAGCTATTTGAGCTGCGCGCCACCGACTTGGCGTACTTAACGGGCGGGGCTGGGGAAACTTGGGCTGGCTCTGCTGGCTCTTTTGGCTTTAGGTACCATACTAAGGTATGTACATACGTAGCCAAGCTGCCAGCCTAAGCAACGGGGTGGCTAAAGCGCCGGGCTTAGCTTTGGTGGGGGGCCTATAAGGAGCCTGCGCCCAGCCACATCTCGGGCGTCCGGTGGGGTTGGAAGAAAACAATCCCTGGGCGCGCGCAGGTTGAGCCGACGTGTGGCCGAGAGCCAAGGGCGGCGTCGGCCACGAGGGCACCTCGTCTCGGCCGATCGGCCCTTGCAAAGGGAGCCCGATTGGCCCGACGTGCGGCTCTCTACATTAGCGGGCTCGGCGTCCCGCCCGGTGGTGACTGGGTGACTTTGGCTGGGGAGTTCAGTGCTCGGTTCACTCGTCGCGCTGGCTCTCGGCATGTACCGGCTCAAGTGCCTGCTGCGCGACGTACGGGGAGATACACGGGATTCCACTCGCACCCGTGACGTTCTGTGCTCCTCCTCCGTCGGACGCGTGCGGCGGCAATCGATGGAGCCGGCGAAGGACGTTTGGGCCAAGCATCGGTCCCCGCCTCCCCGTCAGAAATGGCCCGCCCCGCGCTAACAAATGCTCGTCCCTCCCCGTCACATGGAAGAGCGACCTACCTACCTACATACGTAGTAGAGGCTGACTTGCGTGCCATGGAAAGGTAGGTCCTTCGCGGTTTAGGCGCCGTGCGTGCCACGGGCATGTCAACCCCCTCCCCGCAAATCTCATCATCCTCACCGCTGGCCGTGGAGGCGATGTCATGTTTCCCGCGAGATGCGTTCTGTGAGCATGGGCGTCGTGTACGGGGCGCTCGCTTTGCCTTGGGGTGTCATCGTGTTGCTGAAGGGGGGAGCAGGGGGGGGGGGGGCCGAAACCGTGCGCTCGGTCACGATGACTACAAGCAATGCTGTGGCAGGTTACGGAGTATGGAGCGCCACGAGAGCTCGACGAGCGCGGCTGGAAAGTACGCCTGCAAAAAAAAAAAGGCCAAGGATCATGTGCTTGGCGATCGGGATGCGCGCACCGAGGTCCACGTACCGGGTCTCCTTTCCGCTCCGGGTTCGTTTGGGGTCCTCTACGGTCTAGACGACGGGAACTTCCAATCCGACCTTCCTGTTCGGGGCAGGTCTGCTCCACCGGGGCGTGCAACAGGCTGGGTTCCCCAAAAAATCGGATGTTTGTGCACGCGAGCGGTGAGCTGCAGTCTACTCTGGTAGAAGGCATCTCTCTGACATTCGCCAGCGCCGAGCGCGATGAGGTGATAGGAGCGGAGCTTTGGCCTTTTGCACTACGTACGTGATGCGATTCCGAGCTGAAGGACATGCTTATACTGCTACGTGCGTAGGTATCCACTCAGGCGCCGGGGGGGGACTGTTCGTCGCACTGCTTGACCAATCGTCTGTCACCCGTCAGTTCAGCCAGCTGGTTTTGACAACCTTCTTGAGTTACGCCCGTGATGGTGCCCAAAGCCACTAACTACTGCATCCTTCAATGCCAAAAAGCTTCAAAGCTTGGACCGACTTTGCCACTGACTAAGCCGCGACCAACAAGTTCAGTGGCAAGGCAGACTCGAATCCGGAGCGCCGAACTGGCAACTACTTCTCAACGACTGCGCGATTTCTCTATACTGGCGTCGGGGGGCTGCTAAACTCATTCCTTGTGCGGATGGACTCGAGTTCGTGACGCGCACGCGTCCTAACTTGACTTCCTTCGCAGCTTCCATCGTACGCGGAAAGCCTCGCGGTACCGGATCCATCCTGTGTCGCCACTGCGGACGAGCTGGCCCTTCGGGAGGATCCTCTGAAGAAATCAATTGTTGGGTTTTTCCTCTCGGACACTATGGAAATACTGACAAGACTGGCTTGAACATTTTAGCCTCGAGTGTGACGAACCCACGCCGCGTCGAGGAGTGAATGAAATCGACTGACGACCAGATTTTTATCTGCAATTGCCACCCGTACTGCCAGTTCGTGGCACCACGGGAATCCTTCAGTGCGTTTCATTCAGCTGCGACCTCGGGGAAAGCTGTTTCATTCCACCTGCGACGTGTGGACCGGTCAGCTGATGTCTACCAGAGACTTGCAATCACGACACCGTCACCAATTGACGAAACACCTCCATGTCCCGCTCCACATGACCGGCGATATATTGCAATCGTACGCGAGCGTTTCTAGAAGACGAGTCGTGGCCGTTGGCGTGACCGCCGGGTGGCATCGCCTGATCTTCCCGAAGCTTCGTTGCCGGCGTCGCGTTTCAGATTTTTGTTTCTGCCGTTAAACAGCACGAGCCAACACACAACAGTCGCGACTGCAGACGCGGGAAAAAAAAAAAATAATAAAAATCGCAGGACGCGAAAGTGTTTTTCGGAAGATGATTGTTTCAGCACCAGAAAAGTGTATTATTCTGAGTGGATTTCGGAGTTCCTTTTGCGGCTCCAACAGTAACTACGGGTACAACCCTAGATATGCCATGTAGAACGACAGCCCGAACCTAAGACCGATTGCGCCGTATCGCTATGCTGCATCAATGAAAACAAAGGAGATCCTCCCCAAGGTGCTCGTCCTCATTGTCCACCCATCCAGTGTTTTTTTCAAAAGCCCGGAGTTACAAAGGGTATATCTTCAACTATGCGCAAAATGAAACGAAGAGTGGTGTGAATGTGTGTCGGCCTTCCGAACCAAAGAATCCCATCGGCAAACGGTTGCGAACGATGTCGGTGTGGAGAATGTTTTTGAGAAGCAATTGAACGGCCAGCTGCGGACCAGCCAAAGCAAACAAGCCGATTCACGAAATGATCTCCCTCCCGGCGAGGAGGTCGAAAGTGGGCACGGTGCCGGCGGCGAAGGCGCCGGGCGTGTCGAAGCGGCGCTGCCGCTTCTTGCAGCACACGTAGGCGCTGGCGACGCCCTCGACGGTGCGCCAGTCGGTGACGCGGGTGCCGAGGCTGCGGCCGTCGCCCTCGAGCGCCGCCAGCGCGGTCCGGATCCACGACTTGCAGTTCCAGGCCGGGTCCTGGTCGTTCTGGACCACGGCCACGGCGCCCAGCGTGCGGCCCAGCTGCGCGTCGTCGGCCACCTTGGCCACCAGCACCCGGGCCAGCAGCAGGCTCGTCGGCGCCAGCGCGATCTCGCGCCGCTCGAAGGCCCAGCTCGTCTTGCCGGGCCGCGTCGCGTCGAAGATCTGCCGCGCATGGTAGCGCACCCCCTGGCCGTTCTCGACTTCCTTCTTGGGCCCCACGATGATGGCCCAGTGGTAGGGCTCGCTGCTCGTCTTGTTGGTGCCGCGGCCGTAGAGCGCAATGTAGACGCGTTTCTTGTTGAGCGCGCGTCGAGGCGTTGGTGAGGCTCGAAGACCTGCTGCGGAAGCGGTACATGTTAGTCGAGCTAGTTCGGGTAAGGGAATGTGAAGGGAAAGTGTGCCTTACCCATTGCTACTGTTGCTGTCATGGTCACCGTTCAGCGTCCCGCATATTCCCTTTGTTTCTCGTTTCCTAGGGCCGGCGGAGGATCCGAGAGACGCGAGAGAGATCTCTGGGGAAAGTTCGTTCCTGAAGATCTCGAGGGGAGCTGGGGCGGCGGCGCGGTACTTATCAGGAGCCAGTTTGTTTATATGTATGCGCTCTGACGTGATCGAGAGACGATCATCTTCTAAGATTTTGGGCCGGCTATTCATCCCAACCCAGCTGTTTCCGTTTCAAACCATTCTTTTCTTTCGATCTTGGGCGGGCGGGGCAGGGATGCGAAACAGGGCCGCAATATCACGCATGATGTCGGCCCTGCCACGCGCGAAGAATAGGCGAGCGCGGCTTGGCAACGCGCCCGGGAACGCGCACCCCGGCGCCGCCCCTGGATCGGCCGGCCTATCAGCGCCGCCGCGCCCGCCCCTCCCTGCCATCGCGAGCCAAACAACAAATCAGGCTCAATCCGCGCCGCGTTTCAGGTCAAAAATACCTTCGTCCGTCCGCGCGCGCTGAGCCGTCGGCCGCGCGCGGCCTCTCCGTCATTGCTCCCGAAAGCCTCTGCCGCACGTCCCCGCGTTCGCGTCCGATCGAGCGCGATCGGGCGCGATCGCAGCGGAGCCCGCCACGCGTCCTACCGTCTCCTCGGGGACGCCGTGGATGGGCCACGTCAAATGCCATGATGGCGGCGGGCTTTCTGGTGGTGAATCCGCTTACGGGAGTGGCGCGCTCGCGGCGGCTCATGTGGTCGACTAGCCAGCCTTACCGCACCACCATCACCGACGGCCTGCCGGCGCACCGGTGATCGTTGCCCGTCGTCAGTCGCCCGTCGACTATCCCAATCTCCCTCCCCTATCGATTGTCCGCGCGCGGCTCCGCCGTCGCAGCCTAGCTTGCCCTCAACCGGGACGGTGACATCAGGCACGACGTGTTCGGCTTACGAATGCCAGGTTTCTTCTCCTGTCTGCTCGCGTGGTTTTCTTGAATCGCTGGGTTCGATGACTCCCCTCTCCCCTGAATATCGCCGGCGATGCCGGTTGCTGCCGTGGCTTCCCGGCGTCAACGGAGATAGCGGACTGGCCACTGGGTAGTTTCCAGCGCCTCGGGCGGCAACCACCCAGCAAGTTTTGCGGCCGTGTTCTCTCCGTTTCTTTCATGCGGAAAGCCCGCGGGCGTCGTGAGAAACGAAGCAAGCCAGGCACAGCAGCACGCCGGTGGTGTGGGACTGGCCGCCTTGGTCGGGATCCCCCAGATTCTGGGGTCAACACCCGCACAAAATCGTTTCGCTGCCAAAAAATCACGCCAAACACACCCCTCTCTCTGTTTGAAGCGGCTTTCCTTTAGCCCTGCACAGCCCAAGGGCTGACGGTGGCCTGATGACTAACGCGTGATAAGAGCTGCGATGGCAACTTGAAAAACGCGATCGTTCGGTCCTCCGCTATAGCGAGATCCCCTTGCATCGCCCGGTTGGGGCCCCGCCCTGCGACGCGAGATGTTCCATCCCCCGGGCCTGCATCGCGTGCCTGGCGATCTGCGGAAGGGCGCGGAGAGCGGACGGCTCGACGGCAAGGCTTGGGCAGGGGGCCGGGCGCGAAAACTGTTATTCCGGAGCTGCGCCTTTCCCACCATTCGCGGCCACTTGGCCCCCAGGCCGCAGTTTGTTGCGATGCTGGCTGTGCTTGTTGGCCTGGAGGGCTTGGACTGTTGCCTAGCTGCGCAAAGGAGTCACTGCGCCATGAAGGATTTCGCGGGGACAGGTGTCAAAATGGGGATTCTCGCGTTGTTGAACGCACCTCAAATTCGGTCGACTTCGCCGTCTCCTCTCATTTCTGCAGAGCCATCCGGCATAGTTCTTGCTCATTTTATGCGCTTCGCACAGAGATTGGCGTCATGAAGCAGTCGTTTGTTTGCACCGCGCTTGTCGCCTGTTCTAATTGGGCCCTGGGCCACGCGGCGGCCTTGCAGGCAGATGCTCACAATTATTGGCTGCGCCTCTGCACCGACTGCGTTCCCCGGGAGCTGGTCCATGCTCCTGGCGTGGGCTTTTCCCTCTCAACCTCATCCGGGTAATACGCTGGTTCTGACTGCCCTGCCGCACAGAGCGAAAGACGGTTTGAAGTAGCTAACATTAGATACTCAAATGATTTAGAACGGCAGCCGTGCGCTTTCACAATGGCACAATCGCACCTGTAGCACGTGTCGTCGGCTCCTTGGAATACCAGGAGCTCATGTTCCATCTTGCTGATGACCCGCCTTCTTGGCCATTGTAGGTCGTCTTGTTCATTTGAAGTGCCTCTTAAGCTCGCAATCAATTTCCCGATTAGGGGATGCAATCTAAAAATGCATTGACAGGAACCCATGGGAGCGGCTGAAAGACGAACTACGAAAAGCAAAACGACGGCTCAACAAATCTAGAGGCCTTCCTGCTACCCCGGAAGTTGGCACATTGAGTTCCATGATTGAGGCGTTGAGGAATGAGACCGAGAGCTTCTTGGGCCACAACGTTACCTCTGTTGTAGTCTCGGTGCCCTCGCTCCCAACACTTCGGCAGGGCCACGAGCACATCGAAGATGTCCAAGACGCCGTGGAGTATGCCGGACTTGAAGCGCTTCGCCCCGAGCTTGAAGAAATCCAAGCCGGCTTCGCTGGGTACGGTCTGGGTCTATGCAAACACTACGTGGACATCGAAGCCTGCTACCGCGAGAGATTGGATATGAAGATGTCGGACGTCCTCGCCTTATCATACGACAGGTATTCGCTCACTCTCTCCAGGACGCTCCTGACAACGCCTCTACGGCAACGCGTCCAAGCGCATTTCGCCGGCGATTGGAGTCTAGGCCGCCAGGTTCTCGACACAGACCTATACTGGAGGGCGCACCCGACGGAATATTGGGGTACGATCGGCGAATTCATATATAACAAGGGCACCTATCGGCGGCCCGAATCCATCGACGTCGTTCTTCTCCTGGGCGAATGTGCCGCCGACCCGGATTTCATCGAAGTCCTTCAAGATGTCTTCAGGGGAAGCGGCCGGATGACTTCCCCATACTATTCCCACGTTCTTTCTGGAACTGCAAGCTTGGGCGGTCAGACCAATCAAGGTAGACTCAGCGCGAATGACACGCTCTACATGGCCGCAAAGGGGGCCGCGGAGATTGCCAAGCGCGTACAGGAGGCGCCACCCGGGTGCAGGGAGCCGGAATTCTGTAGGGGTAACAGAGAAGATCCAGAGGCTTTCTTGGTGAAGCAAGAGCTTTGACTTGGCCTCCTGGACTCACTATACTGAAATGGTGTCTGCAGAACATCAGATGAGAGGAACGATTTCACGACTTCTAGACTGGAAATCCAAGTTCTGTGCGGCTTTTTGTTCGTTCTGCCAAGTCATTGGTCGGCCCCGTCTTTTGGTGTTGGTTAGTGTAAAACTCCAAAAAGCCCCAACGGCTAAGTGAAGAAGAATCGGTTCTTCCGGAATTCAAGAGACTAGTTAGGCCTTAGCCAACATGTGTCTTCCGAATAAAACCGAACCGTAGGACGACGGCGAACGTGCCCCTTGTTAAGGGCGGAATTGCGCCGCCTGTACTCATTGATGGAGTGACCCATAGTTTGTCGCCTTATCGTTTGATATTCCCGAGATTTCTCCTTCTCGGAGGCTGCTGAGCTAGCCAGGTACGGGTTTCGGAAACATGGCATTTCTGGTATCTCTACGGAGTACTCACACAAGTATCCGTTCTCAACAAGATGGCTAAGTCCGGTCGGAGATGGGGGCGTGAGACTTTACAAGGTCGAGGAATCAAGAACGTTTATCAATGTGGGACGAACTGTTTTGACAGAATCGGTGATCGACCCGTTTTGCCCCCATTGGCATGTCGCTGCCGATCAGTGCAGAACTGGCGATACCCGTTCCTTGAGAGTATCCGAAACATTCGACCAGCTGACAGATGTTGCCTATCTGCAAGTGCCCTCCTGCATATTCCGAAATGTATAGTGCATTTCTCCTCCAGTTGTGGAGTTTCTCGCCGCTAGACAAACAGCCCAAACAGGTTCGGCGCAAAGGAGCAGTCCGCAGACGGCAAGCCTCAACAAGATTTCTCGGCATCGTTGGCGGAAAAGCTTCGGCGTGTGCGAGGCCAGGGGTTTAGCGGGCTCGGCATTTGCTTCGTGGAGCTTGACCGAGACTTTCCCGCCGCCGCCAGCCGACGCTAGTCCAATAGGGGCATGCGGCCGTCGTCGTGGCGCTGGGCTTTGTCCTTGATTCGCCCCCCCGCAAGAGGCCCGATCGAAGTGCGGGGATCGTATTTGGAGGCCTTGCGCGCAAAGTCTCGGCGGATGTCATGATGGGCGGACGTTTCCCTCGGGATCCTCACGCCCTTCTTTCCCGTGGATGCATCGGGCGCATCATACCCACCTTTTTCTACTGTAGGCGCGGGCCCGGGTGCAGATAGTAGCCATGGGTTTAAAAGAGGCACGACCCGCTCTAAGTTCGTGGAGTTGTTGTAAATCCGCCGGAGACTGTCCTCCCACTAGTCAGTTCAACTGAACCTTAGTGGCGTCCGTTGACATATTTACTTGCGGGCCACTTCAAAGGACACCTTTGAGAATCGTCCCCGAGAATGTCGTTAGAGCATGACAGGGCTTACCCCGCCTCTGCAGAGGTGGAGGAGAACCAGCCGCACCATATGAGCATCAGCCAGTACATTGCGACTCGGATTCCGACGTTGAAACCTCCTATGCATAAGGCGCCTAATCCGTTTAAGCTGCTCGTATGACCTACTCCTTATACCCATGCTCCTAGCTAAGCTTGCATGTTGACTTTCTCTGTTTAGGCACTGCTAAACACTCAACAATGGCTATTCTTCCTCGTCGCCTTCATCGCCTGGAGTTGGGACGCATTCGACTTCTTCACCGTCTCACTGACTGTCGAGGATCTCGCCGAAGAATTCGATCGGTCAAAGGCGGACATAACATGGGGCATCACCCTCGTGCTCATGCTGCGGTCCGTCGGATCAGCCATCTTCGGTATCCTCTCGGACCGCTACGGCCGCAAGTGGCCCTTCGTCGCCAATAACGTACTCTTCATCATCCTCGAGCTCGCTACAGGCTTTTGCGACACTTACGAGTCGTTCCTTGGTGTGCGCGCTCTGTTCGGGATTGCCATGGGCGGCCTCTACGGTAACGCGGCTGCCACTGCGCTCGAGGATTGTCCCGAGGCTGCCCGGGGTATCATTTCGGGGATGCTGCAACAAGGTTACGCGTTTGGGTATCTCCTTGCTGTCGTATTTGCCCGGGGGTTGGTTAACACGACGAGCCACGGCTGGCGGCCGGTATGTAACGCTACGATTACACCTAGCGGTATATGATACTGATTTTTGAGCAGCTCTTCTGGTTTGGAGCGTGCCCTCCGGTCCTCATCATCATTTTCCGACTATGTCTGCCCGAGACGCACGCTTACCGGGAACGGAAGCGTGTCCGAGAGGCCGGACACCATGTTGGAAAGACTTTCGTCGCCGAGGGCAAGGTCGCCCTTCGGAAGCATTGGCTCCTGCTCGCCTACATGGTTCTACTCATGGCAGGCTTCAATTTCATGGTTAGTCGGTCCAGCCCGAAGCGGCAAGACGGGCAGTTTACTGACACCAAATCGCAGTCTCACGGCTCCCAGGACATCTACCCGGTCATGCTCCAGAATCAGTACAACTTCTCGGCCGACGCCGTGACGGTGACGCAGGTCGTCGCCAACCTAGGGGCCATGACGGGGGGCACGATAGTCGGCTACTGCTCGCAGATCTTCGGGCGACGCATCAGCATCATGGCCATGTGCGTCGTTGGCGGCGCTCTTCTGTACCCGTACACCTTCGTGTCGGACACGCGCATCATAGCGCCGGCCTTCTTCGAGCAGTTCTGCGTGCAGGGCGCCTGGGGCGTGGTGCCGATCCACCTGATGGAGCTCTCGCCCGGCTCGTTCCGCACCTTCGTCGTCGGCACCAGCTACCAGCTGGGCAACCTGGTCAGCTCGGCCAGCAGCACCATCGAGGCCACCATCGGCGAGCGCTTCCCGCTGCCGCCCAAGGGCGACGTCAAACGCTACCAGTACGGCAAGGTCATCTGCATCTTCATGGGCTGCGTCTACGCCTACGTCATCGTCCTGGCCCTGGTCGGGCCCGAGTACCTCGGCCGCAAGTTCGACGTCGGCCACGACCACGACATGCAGGAGGCTGCGGGCCGCGACGCTATGGCGTTTGCTCACGACGAGGTTGGGCCGGCGCGCGGGCAGTCGGTCGACGAGGAGAAGGCGGACGCGGCGGAAAGGAGGGAGAAGTAGGACGTCCGCTGTGGATGAGAACTTCCAAGCTTTGATCTTGGAAGAGCTTCCCGCAAAGCTTTGGCCGAACGAGACGTGATGACGGAGTAATGGATGAGAAAGATAGTCTAGAGACCGGAGTCCGTGGACGGTTACCTAATGGCGTCTAATAACCTGCTGAATCATGCACACGTGCTACGTTTTCCTTTGTTCGCGGTTTCTTGTGATATCGACGACAAGCCTTTTAGCGACGATAGCTCGCTTGGCCGCATTTGCTTGGCCAGCTTGTGTTTTGCTTTGAACGCGGCTACCCCGGGTGAGCGCAACCACAGCGCTTCATAAAATTCGGCCGAGAGACTTAGGATCAGGAGGGCGCAGCGGCGAAGCTAGAATGAAGCCGACAATAGACTGCTCTTTGTAGACCTACTCTGGAGATGCACGCTCGGCAAGCCGGGACTGCCAGCGAATCGGCAACACGTACGTAGGTACCTACGTAATATCTACGCGTCTAGCAACGGCTAGCAGGCCATGTACTGCCTGGAATACGGAGATGCTATTGCAGCCTGACCGCAGTCGAGGCTGTGTACTCCGTACTCCGTACAAGTGCCTGGAGTTGAGCCGCAGCCTACCGGCGGCCCGACTGTAGTCCGAGTGCAGCCTGATCGTGGGTGGGTGCGTAGGCGAAGAGTCGGCCGAACGCGACCCCGGCGCTAAACCGCTTCGGGCCGCCGGCCGGGGCGTCGGTGCCAGGGATCCGGCCGTCGCGCGGATTGGATGCGCCCCCTCCACCGGCTCAGACCCTGCGATGCTCTGAAACGCTCTTTGCGCTTTATCGCACGTATGCCAAATTGACTTCCACTTCGCACGTAGACAATAGGCGGCGGTCTGTACGTGTTGTGCACGATTGACTGTAAACAGAAACAACGGCATGTACAGGTGTTATCGCCCCCACGCCCTACACCCGGGGGACATCGGAGACAACAGGCAACAGGAATGTATAAAAGAGTCGTCGAGTCCGGGCTGAGAGAACCGTCAAACAACAGCAGCAATCTGACTGCAATCAACAATCAATCCACTTGTTCACTGCGCACTCCGACAACAGTCTTAGGACAGTCAGGACTCATCAGCACTTGATCCAGCCTCTCAGCTTCTACCTCAGCACCAAATCGTCCACTATGACATCCGTCAAGCCGATCATCACTTTCTTCGGCGCCACGGGCGGCTGCGCGGCCAACACGCTGGCTTTGGCCTTGAAAAGCGGACACACATGCGTTGCTCGTACGTCCGTAAATTTCGCCCCAACGAGTTGAAAATTCCTCTCTAACTCTTTTCTTCCATCCAGTCGCGCGCACCCCGTCCAAGCTCCGCACTCTCATGACCGAGGGCCACGGCGTCTCGGACGAAACCCTCAACGCCCAGCTCACCATCGTCGAGGGCAACATCAGGGACGTCGCGGCCGTGAAGCGCGCCCTCGTGCACTCGAACCGGCTCGTCGACCTCATCGTCAGCGGCGTCGGCAGCGCGCCCAAGCCGCAAAAGTCGCTCTCGCAGCCCATCACCCTGCACGACCCCACCATCTGCGAGTCGGCCATGGCAAGCGTAACCGAGGCGCTGCGCGCGCTCGAGACGGACCTCGCCGCGCCCGACGTCCCCGTGCCCAAGCCCTCCATGGTCGCCATCTCCACCACGGGCGTCAGCGCCCGCCGTCGCGACGTCCCGCTCCTCTTCGTGCCCTTCTACCACTGGGCGCTCGCCGTGCCGCACGCCGACAAGGCCCGCATGGAGGAGGCTGTCGTGCGCGCCGCGGCGCCGCCCGCGGACGGCGGCGTCCTGGCCGGCTTCACCATCGTGCGGCCGAGCCTGCTGCGCGAGGGCGAGGCTCGCGGCGTCGCTGCCGTGCGCGCCGGCTGGGAGCTGCCGGCCGGCGTGCCGGACGATGCGGCGCCGGGGTCGGAGCCCGCGCCCGGCCCGGCGGTCGGGTACACCATCACCAAGGCTGATGTGGGCAACTGGATCTTTAAGGAGTTAGTCGATAGGGAGAAGGCAGGCAAGTGGGCGGGCAAGTGCGTCTCGCTGACTTACTAGGCGCGAGTGGCCTTTTGAAGCCTTTGGGTGACAGCTTGTAAATTTAGGTTGTTTATATGGGTAGGTTAGGAGGAAAGGTTTCATTGGCGTTGTTATTAGAATGGGTTGCTTGTCTTGCGAGTTACTCTAGATGTCTAATAAACCCATTTCGTTTGTTCGAGTCTTGCTATCTCGGTCTTGTGGTATAGCTAATAGTTAATTTGGTTTGCTGGAACACTATTATAATGACCCAATGTGAATGTATCCGCGGCTTTCGATTTCCGTGAAGTCTTGCAGGGGCTTCTTTGGGTGCCTCACAAAGCTTTCTAGGCGTAGCTGGCGCTTTTCCAAAACTTCTCGAGTCATAACAAAGATAACCCTCATACACTTCCTTTTGTTCTTTCAAACTGCTACCACTTATTTTGCAGACTCACAAAGACTTATCGCCCCATTTACGCTTTGTTTGGCAATCAATTTAAAGGCCAACTGGGGCTTTCTAACCCCCGTCATATCGACTAGACTGAGAAATCGATTGATGTTGACATCAACTACCAACTCAAATATATATATACACATACGTGCGAAACCACCAACATCGAAACCGGAATGTATTCCACGGGAGCGACTCTTCGATTCGGCCTCACAGGCCTCTTCGCCCTCTCGACCGTCCTAGTCGCCGCCGCCTCCCTACCGGGCCGCATCGGCGGCTACTCGCCGGGCGTGTACGTCTGCCGGGGCTACGGCTTCGCGCCGCCGTGCCAGTACATAGTGCCGCAGGCGGGCGAGTGCGTCAACTTCCAGCCGGGCTGGACCGACAACGTCAGCTCCTTCGGGCCCGACATCGGCGACTGGGAGTGCCACCTGTACGAGGACGCCGACTGCGGCCTCACGAGCTGGCGCGTGCTCACGTGGCCGGGCTCGGGCGACTTGAACGAGCGGGGGTACGACAACGTCCCGAAGAGCTTTAAGTGCTTTGATACCGATGTGGTCGGGTGGGAGGGAGAGCAAGTTAGGCCGGGAGGGGGAAATGGTTGAGGGTTGGTGCGGCGGATGGGGAGAAGTGGAGGGTTAGACTTGTTCACGGCTATTTTTCTCTTCTTGTTCGAATTGTTGTCCTTTTGGATTCCCGTAAGGGAACTCCTTTATTCCAAGTGTAGTTGTCACTTTCAGTTTTCTTTGTCCTTTGTTATGCAAACTCAGATGTTCTAGATCCGTGTCTTTGTGCGTCATGCCCAAGCCCTAACCATGTTAAGAACACGATGAATGACTACATCCCCCAAAGCCCCAACAACCCAACTACCCACCATACCAACAGTCCCCAAGATAATAGCCATAATCACTGGCGAAGCGTACACTAGCCTCTGGCTGAACCAGCGCTCCATAATTGCCTGGAAAAATATGCACACGGTCACGTGTACCAAAACCGCCCCGTAAGAATGCCGTGCGGCCCAACGAGTCAATCGGTGTGACGATACCTTTGACACAAGAGGGGAAGGAGATTGGAAGAAATTCAGGATATGGTAGACGAGAATGTAGCCTAGAGTGTCATTGAATAAAGAGTAGGACAGAATGAATTGGGTTGAAGATGACAACTGGAGTGGGGACTGGGGGGAAATGATAGCAATGGACGCTAGGTGGGAGAAAGAGCCGATACTCAAAAAGTAGAGCAACGGCGATGGTTTGAAAAGCAGCGCATTGAATTGTCGAGAATCAGGGCCGTCGCTATTCATTTCCTGTTTGTTTTTGACGTCATAATGCTGCTTCGGTGTCTGAATCCTGGATGAGCGGTGACCGAGAGCGTAGAGTATAATATACTGAGGTAGATATCCAAGGCGTAGATTAAGTGGACAGAATATGAAGTCTAGGCCATAGACAAGGCGGAACACGCTCGATATAATAGCGGAGGCAAGGATCCAAAGAACAACTTTTGTATTAGACTGCAGTTTCAGGATGTTGCTTGCTGTGTTGCTTTTCACTCCGTGCCTTTCTGACATTGAAGCTTTGGAATTTCGTACTTTGACGCGGGTGGTCTTGGAAGTTTCTTGAGGCCGCCAAAAAATCAAAGCAAATATCGTGTCGAATATAAGTAGCAGAGAACAGTACCACACAGGTCCTCTCACACCTTTGATGCGTTTCCAATCCTCAAGGACGATCCCGCCGGCATCTTGGTCTCGCGCCCAGAGTGGGATCGCAGCGTCATCGAGGATGCTCTTCAACATCAGCAATTGCACCGGCCTCGCCCCAAAAGTGTAGACAATCGTTGGGATGCCCAGCCTTAGAAATTGTGACCAGAGAAACTCTCGCCGCGATCGTTGTCTGCTAGGCGATTGTGTTGCCTTCAATCCCGAGAAACGTCCGGATATGAAAAAAAATGCCGCCATAAAAAAGGTCTGGTTGAACACGTTGAAGGCCACGAGGGGAATGGATGAAAAAGGGGCATGGTATGGGGAAGTGTAGCCCCAGGCGCCGGCACCACCGTAAGGGAGGGCAGCGTGGTGGTAGATGACGAGGATGGTGAGAAGGGTGCGGAGGAGGTCCAGAGAGAGCTCGCGAGGCATATTTGGGCATGAAATGGCCTGTAAAATAGCCAAGATACCGATGGAGGAAAAGTTTGCTTATTGTGATCGGAGATTTCGAGAATCGGAGACTGCTTGGGTAGAAGGGACGCCTTGGTGGCAGGCTTCTCGGAGAATCCTTTGAAGGAGCTCAAACTGTAGCATGGTGATATGGAGAGCGGAAGGCTCGAAGAATATATTTTGAAGTAAGCGAGCTAGCCTTAACTATGCGCATGCCGTATCGCAAGTATTTCCCGAGAGGGAACGGCGGCGATGCGTTGAAGCTGACGACGCCATCCGCATCAGCTCGCTTACCATACGAGAGTCAGTCCACAAAACTGTGAGAAATCTCCTCTAAGATTGCGGAAGTATACGAAAGCTTGTACGAAGATCATGCATTTTGCCATTTGATCAGATAGCTTGAGAAATAACGAGGGCCTTATAATAACCAAGAAATGCAGGGGTGTTTAGAACATGAGAATTCAATGATGACAAGTTGGAATTTTGTAAGTAGATGGATTGTAAAGGTCAACATCACTGCCTGGAATTTCGAAGGCCGATCGATAACACGGCACAGTCACATATCACTGTGAGCCTCTTCTCAATGTATGGCGTCTACACAGTTTCGCATACTCTTAGGAACTCAAATCTACTCTACAATGCTCAGTCAAAAGAAAGCAAACAGATCCTAACTACCAGAGAGCAAACCCCAGTCGCCGTGCCAATGCTATAATTTCCATTCTAAACCTGAGTCGGCGATGCAAAATGCCCATTCATCTCTAAAACGACCACCAACCTTGCCACCGTATTTTCCTCTCCCGCCGCCCTCCCCTTCCCATACCCCTTCTTCCCAACCAGCCCCTTACAAACTGTCAAAAACACCGCGACCTTTGACCGAAACTCCCGATACAACGCCCGGACGGCCTTTTCCGCCTCCCCGCACCCACCACTGTCCCCCATTTCAGCCGCTTTACTCTCCTCCAATTCCCCACAAACCTTTGCGAACCCTAGCACAGCTTCCCAAATTTCCTCCAGAAGCTCCATGACCTTCGCCTGCCTCCTCCTAAGTAGCAGCCGCCACATCATCGCATCCAAGCACTCCTCATGCGCTTTCCGCAACGCGTCCACGCCCTCGACACCGCCGGATCCCGCCTTGGCTCTACCCTCCCCGGCAGCGGACTCTTCGTCCTCGTCCTCGGCGGCCGCCACGGCCCGCTCAATGCCATCGAGCCGCGCTTCGAACGCCTCCCACACCTCCCTAACGCCCGTCTCGAAAAAGTACGACGCGCACGCGGCGACGAAGACGCGGGCATCGGCCCAAAAGCGGAGGCGCAGCGCCGCCAGGCCGGTCCTCTCCGCGGCAGTTCCAGCGCCACCTCCCCCCCTTCCGACTTTACCGATGGAACCGCCAGTGCCGCGCAGCGACGGGTCCGCGACGACGAACTGGAGACGCATGACGCGGAGGAGGAGCTTGAAGACGGCGTCATACTTGTCGAGGGAGGAGGGGGAGATGACGGCGCCGAGGGGGGCGGGCGGCGTGTAGGAGAGGCGGAGGAAGTCGAGTGCGTGGAAGGAGTGCGGGTCGAGGCATTTAGGAATGTCGGCAGGGGGTAGGACGCGTATGGAGAATGAAAGGTTTCCTGGTAGAGACGAGGGGTCGGAGGACGAGAGAGGTGTGGATAGGGTTTGCGTGTGCACGTGATTGCCGCGACTCGAATTCTCGCGGAGTGACGTTATAAGTGTACGTGGTTCGTGAAAAGGTCGTGACGAGGATGGCGGTCGGCGATCCATCTGACGAGCGCCATCCGCCCAGCATTCGCCCAAAATGCCTTTCAGCACTAGCCACAATTCGCTTTCCGCAGGCGGCCAATCTCGTCTTCTCCCCAGTTTCAATCCCATCGTACCCGTACCTCCGACCCTCATGACACCTTTCTTTTTCTCCGCTGATGAGAGTGCCGGGCTGAAAAGTGCCGCATTGAGACGAGCGACGAAGACGCCGTCGCCAAACAGCTGGAAAGAATGTTGGAGTCGAAGATGCACGCGGAGATTGTGGGAACGGAAGAAAGCACGGAGAAGGGCGCGATTGAGGAGGCGAGACTGAACGGTGAGGAGAGGCTGGAGAGAGAGTAAAGGCGTAAGAGAAAGCGGAGGCGGAAAGGTACTGGGTTGCTCTGAGGGCTCCGTCTCGGAGGAAGACGAGAGGATGTCAGACGAGGATAGGTACGATATCACGGATGGCGGTAGATTCGTGGATTCGGGGGCAGGAATACTGTCGAAGACGGCACCTGTGGCCTCATCATAAATCTCAAAGTCGTTCGTCCCCCAGCAGTTCTCCGGAATCTCCGCTGTGAGCGCAATGCTTGTCTTGATCTTTCTAGTGGAAGTCTCCTTCAAGCCTCTGCGCTGGCGCCGCACCGCCTGGAGTAATTGCGACTCGTACTCCTTTGCTTTGTCGGCAATTCTTTCCATATCGTCCCATCCAAATCGCAGCTCCAAGTGCGGTGCCTCGACACCATGTGCCTCCAAATCAGCGAGTGGATGGTCCGGATGATGCGCCCTGAGAAGCCGCAAGTTTCGTCCAGTCTCAAAAATAGTCCATCCTTCTTCCTCGGGGATAAACTGTAGCATCATGTCCTCCCTGTACTCGAAATTCGGAATTCCAAGGCCTACGCCTTCGTCTGGACGGTCTTGCGCAACACCCACAAAAGCCCCGCCGCCCAACGCCACTTTTTCATCAAAGATTGAAGACCCCTGCTCTTTCCGTAAGCCCGTCCACTCAGCCACTGTCTCCAACCACGGAAGGCAGACGCGGCTCAAAATATCAAGCATAAGACTTCGGAGAGGGCCGCTCCCCTGCTCCAAGGACTGCGAGAAGAGATAAAGTCCTTGGACAACCTGCTCGTTCGTTTTTGCGGTTTTGACAATTTCGACAGCTCGTTTGATAATGCTGAGGACTTCGACGGGGCGGCGAAATAGCTCTTCAAGTTGGAGTAGACTCCGCACGCTGCGGCGATGCGCAACTACTTGGCTCTCGACAGCGAAAAGAACGTCCGATACCGCATTCCCAAGAGCGACTCGCGAAGGAAAGCTGTTAGAAGAGTACGTGCTCTCCGCAAAAGCCCGCATCATCGTGACATGAGCTCCGAGCTGGGCGATACTGTCGTATAGACTCCGGAAGGTAATGAGGCTGTATCCCGACATTCTTCCATTTTTAATCAGCGATTGGAATCCGCCAGTCCGGCCATCGTACTTGAACAGCGCAGACGACCTGCCAAGCCCGAGGTCTAGCAGCGCTTTCAATAGCGCGTTGCTCCTCACAGCCGACCCAGCCTGCCCTGCAGCCCTGTTGCCCTCCGCATACAATTCTAAAGCTGCGTCGAACGCGCGCGGGCCGGCTTCGGAGAGGTAGGCCGACCGCGGTTCGACATGGTTGCGGACCTGAAACGCTTCCCATGAGCAGAATCTCGCGTCGCGGTCGACGGGGCCCAAGCCTAGTGCTGCATCCCAGATGTCTTCGCCTGTATCGTCCTCGGCATTGTCCTCGCCCTTTGTGCTGTCGTTCTGGCGTTCGGCCGATGCGGCGGAGATTACGGACTCGGAGAGGGCATCCGCATCCTCTATCGGCCCGAACCTGAAGGTTTCGAGGTCTGGAATACGCAGATCGTGCTCGATGCTGCGCTTGGGGGCGTACGGGTTGTCGAGTTTTATGGCCGACACTGTAAACGCGCGAGTTTAGCAAAGCGCACGACATAGGGACGAGAGCACTCCTTACAATCGAGTTGGAGCGGCGGGAACAGCGCGGGCGCGTCATCAGACTCAGCTTGGGAGAAAATGGAGCGTTTCCAGAGGTCCGGGATGGCGAAGGCATTGCCAGACGTCCAGGGATCCATGGCGTTTGCGCATCGTGAGGTTGTTTGTGGTGGTTTGGGCCGTTTGCGCGGAGGCTCGTCGGCAAAGCGCGTTAGACGCGTGGGCGGCGCCGAGGCGCGTGATGACGCAGGGGTCGCGCATCATACAGTGGTTCGGGATCACACTCGGTTCCAGGCTGCTCCGCTTCTCGGCAATTACTACGTAGAGCGTAACGCCGTGACCCTTGTCTTTCTTGAGCCTTTTCAACCTTGGAGCTGCTCGCCGCGAGGCGCCGTTCATCAGACGAGTCGCATTCCATCCGTGGCGCATTGCCAGTGACCTTCCGTCCCGCCCGTGCAAACGGGCACACCCTCCACCGCCACCACCATCGCCATGCCGCCGCGCAAGCGTCAGCGTGTCAGCGCTGCATCGACGCCGCTCACGGAATCGCAACCTAAGACGCCGGCCGAGTCGCGACCCAAGACGCCGGCCTCGGCGCCTCGCGCGTCCGAGGAGCGCCGGCCGGCCGACGACGTTCTCAACGATCCGTGGACCGACGAGCAAGAGACGACGCTGTTCAAGAGCCTCATCCGATGGAAGCCGACCGGTGCGCGCTCCTCTCTTGCATCTACCACTGCGCCTTCCGCCCGCGCACATGTCCAACAGCCGCAGTTGCGGTGCGATCCGTTACCGTGTTGACCTAGTGTGGCTGACCATGGCCCCCCGGCCCAAACAGGCATGCACAAGCACTTCCACATGCTCGCCATCGCCATGGCGCTGCGCTCCCACGGCCACGTCACCCCGGCCACTCCGCACACGCGCGTCCCCGGCATCTGGGCCAAGCTGGACGCCCTCTACGACCTGCCGTCGCTGGACCTGCGCGAGAACTCGTTCGCCTTCGACGGCCTGCCGGACCCGGCCAACCGCGACGACTGGGATAGGCTGCCCGAGTTCCGGCTGCCCGGTATGGGTGGTCTGGTGCCTGGAGGTGGCGGCGGAAGCGGCGTCCGGAGTGGCGCCAAGGGCGGCGGCGGCAAGGCTGCTACCACCAATGCCACGACGGCAGCCGACGACGGCAACAACGACGGTGACGCCGGGCAGGAGGACAACGCGCAGGCCTTCGCCGACCTGATTTGGGCGAGGCGGTTCCCGGACGGCAGCCCGGGCGAGGACTCGGACGCTTCCGAGGGGAGCTCGCCTGTGGCGGAGGAGCTGGTGTCCCGCAAGGGGGATCCGCCGCCGGTGCCACTCGGCGAGGTGGGCGAGGAGATTATGAAGAGGGAGGGGACCGCCGACACAAACGAGGACGAGGCCGGCACGGGCACGGGTACGGGCAAAAGCACACCCGCGAGTTCGGTCAAAGGGAGGGCGGCGGGGAGAGCTAGGGGAGGGAGGAGGCGCAGGTGAAGGGAGACGATGAACGAGATTGCATGAGAAAGAGAACCTATCAGAGTCGCGGGATACTTTCCCGCTAGGATCCCAACTGGGAACGCATTTCAAGAATACGGGGCCCAGCGCTTTGTGAGGTCATATCACGGTGCAGCCCTAACCTTGCGATCGTAAGAGATGTTGGGCTGGGTTGTCCGCTACTCTCGACTAGCAATTTCTGGCGGACGTCGAATGCCGCGCATAACATGCCGCACAATCGTCGCTCGAGCGCCCAGCAATTCACATGGTCCGGACGTTTGGGAGTAATGCAGGCTACGTTCATTCTCAGCGGCTTGCTATCGACAAACCTCTTTGCGAGGAAATGCAGATTGCCGACAGCGGGAAAAATTACAAGAGCTGTTACTTCAGAGCGTAGTCGATTCCAAAATGTCAAGCCGCTGTCGTCTTTTGGTGTTGTGTGAATCATACAGAGCGCTTGTCTCGACGTTTCTCGTCACTAGACCGCTTTCGCATATCGATGTTAATGATACAAGCAGTTTATCCTGACTTTGTCGTCCTCTAGATTTTATCTCTGGCATCCTGAGCGACTAAGTAACTGTTCCCATCGTTGGCCCGCCATGCTTGCGTGGCTCCCGTACCGGAACCCTGCTGACGGGACTTTGCAGCATCATTTCCAGGTTTCGGCGAGTACTACGATCGTGTCTTGCTCTTGGATAAAGTTCCCTTTCCTATTCAATCGCCCGAGCCGTGGAATTCCAATTACACGCAAGGCCAAGAGCGCGTGGAGAAACCTAACCACGAAAAGTATCGCTGACCTAGTTGTCACTCACATTCGCAACTGACTCGCGCCGCATCGTCACATCAAGCAGCCTATCGATGGCAGAACAAGAAATACAAGACTGGTCTCAAGACTGGGCCTTTGTGGGGGTTAAATCATCATCTGATTTGTAAAAATGTAGTGGAGTGCGTAACCGATGCGGCTCTATTTGTGGACTACTCATCGAAGATGTCTTAGTGCGGTTCCAAAACCTAAGTCAGCTCGGATTTAAGCTTATGTTTAAGCACCAACTTTAACTCTGCAACGCTTTGAAGCCCATGAGTTCGGCCTAGTCTTGGATATTATAGCTGCTCTAACGGATACAGGTTTTGGCCTCTTTAGATAGAGGCGGGTTCGGTCGCCGATAAAATCGTGTATTACTTTTTCAGCCTTAGCAACGCGGCCCTTTCGCATGTTTGAGACTAGCGCTTTCAACGGTTGAAATTGACGATAAAAACGATCTACCGTGGTCCACCCCCTGGCTGCGTTGACACGCGTCATGACGCGTCCGCTAGCTTTACACCTCAATTTCTTCACCAC
>MU001684.1:35439-81847 GCA_010093515.1 Lineolata rhizophorae | reverse complement strand
AGGTAGTGGCGAAACCAACGCAGCCAGGGGGTCAACGCAGCCAGGGGGTCAACGCAGCCAGGGGGTGGACCACGTTATTCGAGTTTCAAAAGTGCCTTATATGTCTATCGGAACTAGCTCTATTCTATCCTACGCAGGAGTTCTAGCGTGTACAGCTCGAGAATTTCACACGTAGCTGCGACTCTCCATAACACTGGAACCTTGTCGGCCACTTTTCATGTTATTGCAGGATTCAGCTGTTCTTAATAGTTGCTCGTGCACCTAAATCGAGGCTGTTGGCTTACGCAAAAAGAAACCAATTCCCAGCTGTGACATTCGGTAGCCGCCCAAACAGAGGGTACGTAGCCCTATTGTTGATCCGTCTTACCCTGGGCGGCGATGAACGGAACGAGCCGCTCATGCAGTACACACATAAAGAACGATCGCACGCGTCGCTCAGAATAAACCTAAGCTAAATGTCAGTAGTCGCGTTCCAGGCGCATCCCCATCTATACGTCGAGAGACCTTCCACGCTGGCTAGGCATCCTCGTACGCTATCTCGGCATTTGCCCGAAGACGGACAAGGAGAAGGCCAGATTCGCTCGCTACGTCCCCAGGCCAAAAGTAGCCCATTCCTCGCAATCGGCTGGGCCGTGGCCTGTACGATTAGCTTGCTAATCAGCTACAACGCTCTCGCACTCACGGAAATCTATTCCAAGCGCTCGTCTCCTGGTTGCACCTGCCCTATCTTCATTTTGTCGTGGTGGGCTGTCGCTATTGCCCCCGCAATTATTGAGTCACTGTACGTTAAGGGGAGGAGCCGGAACGGCCTGGAAGGCATGGAGGAAGGCAGCATTGGCTCGTCGATGATGTCCTTCTCGTGGACTCTTTGGGGCTGCGCTGGAACTCTGGCCTATACCTCCATAATGGCTGTAGCCGTTAGCGAACTGATCGCATAGGTCATGATAAGCGTCATAACGGCCGCCTTTAGTAAGATGTTGGCATACTTCATCTGTGTTCTGATGGAGAGGCATTTTACAGAGACCGGCGCGCCCCTGCTAGAGACAATCAATCAAAGGCAATAGTCGGGCAGAGCATTGTCGGCGAGAACAAGGTCGGGGAAAGGGAATTTTTGATGACATGATTTATTTGCGTACTAGCATGTGATGGAAGGTCTCCTGTCAGGTATGTATTTTGTTGAGCGAGCGCAGTGCCTTGAGTAGGCTTTTTAAATATATTGGTATACTTTTAAGAAACATCGCAGATCCTAGATGCAGAACACCTTTCACTTACATAGGAACGTCTGTCTTGCCACGTCGGTCAGCCTAAGGCAAGCCGAACTTAGGTCATGCCTAGAATAATTGGCAACCACAGGCCAAAATTCCCCCCGAGCTTGGCTTGAGCTAGTGCGTGTCCATATAAGCGTCGTCACGTTGGTACAATGCTTGTATTATTGGCTCATAGTTGTAGGTGTGCCGTTGCAAATAGTCTTGTGCTATGTGCATTAGAGACAGAACTGAGAATACTCAATGAGAATTGTCACTTGGCCAAACACTCCCAATGCCATAGTACAACTCTCAGATATACGGATGAACAAGCGAACTTCGCTATGTCTCATAGGAGTCACCATAGTCCTTTTTATCTACAGAGTACTAACTAGCAGATTGCTCTGTCTACTTAACATCACCTATCGACAGTTGCAAAATCCTTGAACATTGCGAATATCTAAACAAATATGTCCGCGACACTTGTACTGTGCGAGTATTGCTTCGCTGCATACCGACAGCAAGGCATTCTGTTACTAGAAAAATCAGGCAATGGTAACACTACATCAGGACATTAAAGAGTTTATACAATCGGCCGAAATGAACCAATGTCTTATTGAAACCAAAGCTGGCATACCCCTACCTATCCGCCCTTTTGTGGCGCTTGGTCTTGCATTATTGCCCGAATTCGCCCCACCTAGTTGTGATCATCTGAGCTTGGCTTCGTTAGTTTTGACCGAAAAGGGGTCTTCTGCTTTTGGTCACTCGCCTCCTTTTCTGTGATACAAGCGACAATTCGTGCAACATCCGTACGAGATATTCTTCGGGGTCTTGCATGCGACGTGCCTTCCGCAAACTAGCTGGAGACGAGGAATGTCACCAGATCGACCGTAGCCCCGAATCCAACCGTTCTATAACGTATTCGTGGAATGAGCCTCTTACACCACTATCCCAGACATTGTATTACACACCACGCGTCGGCATTGGACAATAGTACGAATGGAAAAGTGAAGTTTGTAGCCCGAGCTAACGCTTAGGATACTAGGCTGCAATTCCGTATGATCTTAAAAGTTTCACCGGTAGAAAATGAGTTCGTGGTGAGACGCTATGGCACTTCCATACCTAATTTCAATGGATGAGGCTTCATAGCTTCTGTCGACAAGACAGAATGTGACCTTGTCCCGACTGGGCTATTTTGTGCCACCGCAGCACCTGCAGTACGAAATTATAGTGGGAAAATAAATAGTAAGAGAGGGGATGCTATGTGAGAGATCCCTACCTACTTCCTCGCAATCGTCACGCATCACAATTCGGATTTCTAGCGAACGACAAGCCTGCAGTTCACATCGTTTAAATGCAAAGAATACGCTCCCGATATAATGCCGCCCGACAAAATAGCAGAAACGCCATGTACATCCGCTATTTAGGCACCCCAGTCACTGTTTGTCCTGTGAAAACTCGAGAGATCATTCCATACTACCTGCAAGAGTACCATACCTCTGCTGGGAGATTCGATGTTCCCGACCTCGACTATGACTCCCGGCTTATCCAAGAGAAAATTGTCCGACCGCAGGACATGCGCTTTGCGTTTGCTCTCTTGATTGACCTCCTTCATCCCCGGAATACTTCCACCATAGCCGACCTCTCACTCAGGGTGCTTGATGCCCTTGACCGCAAGTTCATTGATGACACCACTCGGCGTGCACGCACATATAGTGCACGAAGGTTCGACGACTGTCTCGTCTCATTCTCACGATTCCCTAGTTCGTTGGGTGCTTTCTGGAGTCTCGCAGAGATCTCGGCACGGTATGGTTCGCGAATGATCGTCGACTGCTTGATTGCATTCTTCCAGCAACACTCAAAGAACATATGCGCTTCCGAGACAACCGCGCCACGTCCGTACAGCCACATACACATGCTCACAATGTGGGGCACCGCTGTGGCCACATCCTTCATGACCGAGAGCAGCATGTTTGCTTGTTTGCAGGAGATATGTCGGCGACTCCCTAGAGGATATATGCCTCAGCGTTCTTGGTTAGATGGTGAAGTACCCAAATGGGGGCTGTTTGTTGATGAATACGGAAGAATGATTCGCTCAATGACGAATGCGCTGCGGGAAGATGTGTACGTCACAACTAGAATCTTCCGGGCTAAGCCGCGAAGGAGACATAGGTATCCGACAGCATGTATCGACAGGATCCGGCAGCGTGCATGCCCTGGGCTGTCTCGGTTGTTTGAGTAAGGCAGGACAAGGGAGTGATGGACGTCGACCCTGGATTCGCAAATTGAATAGTGGATTTCATAGAAAGAGCCTGTCACTTACGGCAACTACATTGACGAAAATCCGACTGCAACGAAGATACTAATAGGCCTGAAGTAGCGTCAACAAATAAGCAATACGACGGACTTGACTTAAAAATATCTATTGTGTATTTTACGGCTTTTATAGGGATGATAGGGTTGAGCGCGTAGTCTGTAACTGAATTTGGGACTTTTCAATTATTTCCGTGATTGGACCGCTCAGTTTGTTGTTCAGAACTTTGCAGATGAGAAATAACATGATTGGCCGGTGAGTTCTTAACGGACAAGAGAGTATCACGTGGTAATCGGCCCTCCAACAGCGGACTTCCGAAGGCGGTGAGAAACCGGCCATTCTGCCGGTCGAATCCGACACGTTTTGGCCAGAAGACACCAGGCTTGGTCCTCCGCTCCGCAACCTTACCTACGCTCTGACTCCCTTGAACAAACTCCCGGGATTCATACGCTACATTTCGGCGCGCCAGTATCCCTCCTTTGCGACTCCAGAACCCTCTCTTAAGAGCACGCACGACCTAGCCGTCGCGATGGTTCGTCTCAGCCTGAGCCTAGCTGCTGATTTGATCGCGAAGGAATTGCTCACCACTAGATGCCTACCAGAACACTCTTTTCAATTCCGCCTTTCGGCAGTCGACCAATATACGGAAGGACCTTGATGCGTTCTCGTCCTCGGGAACTCTGACTCCAGCCCAGCAAGGTGTGTGTGCCGCTGTTGCTCGTTGGCCGGCTCGACACGTCCTACGCCATGATGGACTTGCCAGTTCAAACTCTTGTCCAGAGCAGTGAGGTTCTCCCTCTCACTCTGCTGACCATCTCATCCTTGCCTCACTAGGCCAGCTTAATGCATCTCTTGCCTCATTCTCACGGACCATCGACGACTACAACAAGCTAGCGAAGCAAGAGTTGGTGGCTGCTAAGCAAGAAAAGGCTTACGAACGGGTGAAGAGCTTCAGGGAAGAGCTACGCGAGTTCAGAGAGCAGATAGAGCAGTTAAAAGCCGAGTCGGATGAGCAAGTACGTCTAGTCCTAAGAGATGAGGAACTTTTATGGCGCGGTCTGGTCACCTCCTGCGCGTCTCTTCGGGCAGATGATGGCACAATTGTCGCTGCCTGGACTTGTGATGGGTGGCCGAGGCTTCCAACGGCTTTTAGTGCACGATGGGGCAAGCGTTCCACCCCGGCGCCTCGGCGGTCCAGCCGTTTCAATGCTACCTCGTACGGTAACCCTTGGCGCATGTTTGCAGGCTAACACTGTGCTTCCCTCTAGCAAACAATCACTTCTCGTAACGAGCTCCTCGGCCGCCGACCACACCACACTGCCACCCCTGAGAACCCGTACGCGACGGCCACCATCTCCGCCAACGCGGCCCAATACTCCGCCTTCCGCCCGTCGGCCGCCTCGTCTTTGCAGTCACCCTTTGGTACGGGCCCCGCCGACTACAATCGCGAGACGCACGCGCTGCGTGAGCAGTCTTTCGTGTCGCAGACGAACGCGCAGCTGGACGAGTTCCTGGAGCGCGGGCGCGCCGTCCTGGGCGATCTGAGCGACCAGCGCGAGATGCTAAAGGGGACCCAGCGGCGGTTGTACAGCGTGGCAAATACGCTCGGCGTGAGCGGTGACACGATACGGATGGTGGAGCGGAGGGCGAAGCAGGACAAGTGGATATTTTGGGGAGGCGTGGTGGTCTTTTTCGTATTCTGTTGGCTGGTATTGAGGTGGTTACGGTGACCCGACAACGAGGGACGCTTGTAGAACGATTCTCTGCATTAGTGGCCGTACTGTTGGACACGGTAGTGTGTCCGTTTCTTGTCCATATTCCATTGTAGTCTATAGTAGGGGTTTGGTTTAGCGTGGCGTTTGGGGGTCTCATAGGATACTTTAGCATTGGGGAGAACATTCTTTATGTGATCCGCTTCCTATCTATGGGGCCAAACCGTGCAATATCGAGGAGCGTTGCGGAGACAATAAAAGTTGAGCTAATGCGGAGAATGGGGGAGGTGGCGACCTGCATGCTCTAGTGCTAGTCTCTGATTCGTTACAGCGGCAAGTCAGCTGTTAATTTGGCGATTCTTTAGAACTTTAATGTGTCAAGATTTCTCCATAGTGTAGGGGAACGGCTTTCTGTTCGACGTTGAATATGTGTATTCAGTACGCATCGTGTGAAGAGCATACTCGTAAGGTCCTATTCAGCAGGGAACGGCACCACAGCCGGACTCTTGTACCCATTTGTACCAACGCATCGGACACCAAAAATTGCGTTATCCTTGCTCAGCGTCACCGTTGCGGTCGTTGCCATCCCAATGTCCACGACATGGGTCCAAAACGGCTCATTAGTCGACCTCCAGACGATTTCATACCCCGCCACCTCCCCGTCCCCGTCCAAGGGAGCATTCCAACTTAGCGTGCTATTATTAGTCAAATCGCTGGTATCAATAGTGACATTAGTAGCCCTGCCAGGCGCGTTCGCCAGGCTCCACATAGTCGCCAAATTGACCTTGGCGACCCTCGCGACGTACTCGAAGTCGACGAACTCGAGCAGGTCCCCATACTGGGTGCCGTTCTCGACGCGCACGTCCTGGTGCTGGTGGTCGAAGTTCTCGTTGGGCTCCGTGAAGCGCGCGGCCGCGTAGCCGCTCTCTAGGAAGGACCGGTGGTCCCCGCCTCGCAGGTAGCGGTCTAGGCGGTAGATGACGGCCACGTCCATGCCCGTCGCGTCGTTGGCGGCCACCTCATGCGCGAAGCGCGCCAGCTCGCGAGCGGGTGAGTCATTCTCGAGGCCGAGCGTGAGACGCAGCTCAGTCTGCTCCGCAGACTCGGTCGGCGGCGGGCCTTGCGCGAAGAGCCGGATAGTGTATGGGTCTTTTTCACCACGGCTGCCGGTGCTGCTGCCGACGATGTCGTTGGTGAACATGGCCTGGACGTTTACGGAGGCGTTGGCAAAGGTCTCGGCCATAAAGTTAGACCCCAAGAGACCTTGCTCTTCGCCAGCAACGGCGCCGAAGTAGAGCGTGGCCTTCGGGTGGGTGGGGGCGAGGATACGCGCAAGCTCCATGGAGACTTCATTCGTAATGTTAGGTAGGGCGCAAAACATCGTAAGGCTTCCGGTGTGGGGTTGTGAAACATTCTGGTCGTAAATCTACTGCTGGGGAATACTCACCGGCTACGCCGGAAGCATCGTCATTCGCTCCCGGAGCGTCATCCTCGTAGTTCAACACGTCGCTGACCCTGCTGTCATAATGGCCAGTCACAACGTATACCCTATCAGGCTCTGAACCGCCCTCCAACTTCGCCTGCACATTGTACACTTCCACTGGGAATGGAACGCGACTCCGGACCTCCTGTAGATATCCCGGCACCTCAACGCTCATGCGACCATCGGCCGCCTCTGCATAACTCCGCAGTTCCTCTGCAATCCAGTCCCGCGCGGCGCCAATTCCACGTTCGGGATCCGTTTGGGTGGACAGTGTGCTCCGGGTTCCGAAAGATACCAGTTTCTCTATATTGGCCTTAATCCTTTCGACTGAAACCTGTGCGAGTAGGTCCTGCAGCTCGGCGTCTGGGGTTTGAGGCACCATGGCAGTGCCAGCGGTTGCGGAAGCAGTGCCCGCGGGCCATGCAGCAGCAGGGCAATAGCCGTAAGGTCCGTCGTCGAGTGGGCTGCGTGGGGCTGGTGTCGTTGGGAGAAGGATGCTGCGCGCTAGGGCTGACGGGACAAAAAAAAGGGTGACGGCGGCGAAAACCTTTGAACTTGTAAGTTTCACCATGGTGGAGACGTTTCAACCTAAGAACATCCAACCAAACGAATAGAAAAAAGTACCACGCAGCACTCGCGCCAAGTGCGTGCTACGCATCTTTTCTCGATCTTTTATAATTTTCCTTCGCGTCCGATTCGCGCAGTCTCGCATTGATGTCGCCTGCAGGTACAGGGCTCCACACGTGCACAACAATCTATAATTCTGGGCAAGACGGCTTCGATAGCTGGACAAGCACTCAAAAAGGCAGGTGAGTGGACAGAAGTGACTTGGGTGAGGTCATGGACTTCCCGCGCGCACCCTGGCACTCATGGATCAACTTGCGACAAGGCACTGGGTAGTGCTGGGTTCTACCGAGCCAACTGCAGAATTGATAGTGAAAACATCCACAGCAAACCGGCTATACTTGCCTTCCAAGCGTGAAGAAACAGGGGTTTGCCAGAAAAGGCAGAAAATAAAAATGAAGACACAATCTTTACATTCGACCTACTCTTAATCCGCATCATTTTCTACGGTGAAAAAAAGCTCCACTTGCAAAGATCAGCGCGGAATCGATCCGTAGCGGCAAGCTTCGTCGCAGGTTTCCGTCGGGAGCCAAGGCGCTACTGGGCGCGTACAGGGGCCCACGCATTGATTCAGCGGGGAAGCTCACTTCCGGAAGAAGCAGGTCAAGTCGCGATAATGTAGATGAAATGACCAGAGACCTGGCGTGAGGAAGTCGGCAGCCGCAAAATGTACTCGGGAATTGGCTGTCGTAACTCTGGAGATACGGCATCACAACGCGCAATTGCTAAGGTAATCGGTGATCCTAGGAAGTTCGCCAGTAAGTAGCTCGGTCCGGCATTGTTATCATCCGTTGGCCGCTTTGAGGAGAGGCACTTCGTATGCTAGGTAGACTGAGGTGTTCACGGAGCGGAGGGCGTTGGAACCACGCCGGGAAAGCGTCCGGCCGCGCTCGGAATAACGTCTACTCCGAGTTGTCCCGCCTGTGAACTCCGATCCTTCCATCGCGCCACGGACGAACAGTTGCTGACTTACTGCGTGCTCCGTGGGTGGGTGTCCGCGCCTCCATGGAGGCGAACGGAGCCGTTTCTGGTCGCTGAGTTGACTGGGCCGGACTAAACCACCGAATCCATGTTTACGCGTTCCGTTGTCCTCTACACGAGGATGCTGACTAAAACACACTACGCCGCTCCATCTTCCAGAACACAGTGCGCAAACTACTCCGTCTTGTTGGAAGGGCTCCCTTCTTTCTCTACCTTTGGAGAGTCAACTTTCGTGGCTAACTTCTTGTTCGTCGGGGGCTCCGCGCGGAGAGCGTTTGAGCGAATTCCGCAAACAGAGCGGTCCAGACAGACGCAGGGCTCGCTTGCATCGCATCCATCGCAGCCACTCGCCAAAGGCACATGCGTACGCGACCAATTGATCCACGAGGCCGCCCTGTGACTCAACCTCGATGTCCCGCCGCCAGCCGCGCCCAAGGCAGCACCCAGCGCGGCATAGTGTCGATATCGAATGACTTGAATACGCCGCAAAGGCAACCTTCGTCTCACGCTGAGTGTGTCTAGAGTACGCAAGGCCTCGGCTTGTCACGGCGAGCAGAGGCAAGGTAGGTGAGATGTAGACGTCAAGGTGTGCGCACTCTTTCCTTGCGTAACCACTTGGGTACTCTATTCCATCCGTCCAATGCGCGCGGGGTTAACGCGTTGTAGGAATGGCTTGCGGTACTGCATGCAGGACGCGTGTTAGGCACGCCCTACGTAAATAATACCAAGAACATCTACCGGCTGCCGGGTGGCTGTGGCCCGCACAATAGTGGAGTCATCTAGAATCTTGTCCGCCGAATTCGCCAAACGCGCCCTTCCGAACAAGCAATGACTCCGACCGGCAAAACAGCCCAACGGTAGACATGTCTTTGTCTGTGGTTTAAAGTATATATATCTGGCCTAAGGTCCCAAGTTTGTTCTTCAGAACAGTAGCAATCCCAATCCACAAAAATCACATCGCAACCAGTATCCTCGAGCGGAATCATCTAGCCAGACCTTCGCGCCGTCCTTTCCGTCAATTACATCCACCAAATCGACCTGCCATTATCACCATTTTTTCAACTACGAAGAGAATCACAATCACCACCACTGCCATGCCTTCGGATTGCAACAACGCTTCCAGCCGCGAGGCTACCCACTCGAGCGACTCAGCTTCCATGAGGAGCGTTTCGACCAATACCTCCTCCACTTCTCTCCTCCGGTCCATGCCTGGGCGGGATCGGAACACCTCCAATTCCAACGCAAGCATGAACTCGACCTCTTCGAGTAGCTCGGCGACCCGAAATATGGCCACGGCTACACACTTGTCCCTCCGATAATTGGCGAGCGATGTCCGTTTCCGCTTTTCGGTCTCGCACTCGCCCACCCTAGGGCGACGGATGTGCCGGCCCTGGGGTGAGAGTTTTACTGGCTCACTTCGACGTTCAGGACGTGCCTAGGGGAAGGAATAACTTTGGGGCTTCTTCAGGGGGCTTACGATTGCATCTCATTTACTTGATGCTGAGGTAGTCCTTGTGTCTCTGCTTTCTGTTTCTATTCTTTCGGTTTATGCTGCAAAGGGTTATGAGAATAGGATGGAGATGGAACATACTCTGGTAATAATATATTTCTCACACTATAGCAACACTGAAAGGGCTTGCGATTGCACCTTTCAGCTTTTGTTTCACCTCAACTTTGTAGGCCTAACTTTTAGAAGCTTTAGCCTAACTCTTGCAATTTTTCATCACAAGGTTATTGTCATCATCCGCACTAAAAATCTTAGAATGTTCTTCCACGTAAGTTGAATTTTTAATTTCGGTAAGCTTGGAAACCTAACGTTCGCTTGCAAGTACACTGCCCAAACTACGTCCTCTTTGGAAAGTCACGCGTGTGTTTCTTAGGTTCTTGAATACACTTCATAGGTTCAATCTAGGAATTGTTGATATTTAGCTTTAATTCCCTTTCGTGACCCCTACAAACCTAAGTAAGCACTTGGAAAGTGTCATCCTCTATAGGTACATCTGTGTTCATCTATCTCATTTAGTATCAAGCGGCCTTAATAGGTTGCATATTTGGTTCGTTTTCCCCTACGTTGAGGCACTTTTGGTTTGGTCTGAGGATTTCATTGTTGTGTTTTGCCTTCTATATAGCGAGGTAAGTCCTCCAAATTCATGCACTCTCTGCGCCATTTGGACTACCCCATCTCAACTCAACTTGTCAAAGTATAATTAAGATGTGCTATAGTACTAGTAGCCCTTGTTGGGCTTTGACAAATTTCTATCGCTCTTCGTCGCCCTGCTCTTATCATGTTGTCCCCTCTATCGGAAAAGGTGTCGTAATCGATATTGGATCGGTGTTTCTTAGTATAGATCACGATCATTCCTAGTTTATTGTAAAGTCGGCAAGTCTAGGGCTTGCCTATAAATATTTCTTACTTGGTTACATTATAATACGGTCCTTTGCGCGCTCCTGATCGGTGGGCTCAGCGCGCTTTCCTGTTTTGGTAATCGCGCCTGCCCAATCAGGAAATTTCTGCCTACGCATTTCACCTCGCCCCCCGCCTGCTCGCGCGCACATGTTTGGGCAGCCGCTAACAATTTGGCAGTATTTCTGGGGCCCTTCGCTCAAACCTCTTTCTTCCTTCTTCACCCTCACATCTTCCGCACCACTTCACAAGCACCGCACTATCGCAGCCTTCGCCTAGGCAAGTATCACCTCTTTCACTTTTGCGATGCTGCACGTCACATCAAGCCAAATTTGGCCATGGAACATTTTGTGGTCGTGTGCACGAGCACATCTGCACTTACGAGGACAACAGTGGCAACATGACGAGCTTCCCGATTTACGAAGATCAAGACAGCCCACCGGCCTCCCTCCTCATGGAGCGCGTTGACGATAACGACGACGAGCTCTATTTGGGCTCCTCGGCTGCTGAGGGTGAGTCAAGTTCAATGGTATCTTTGATTGAGGCGTGCGACTACAGCCCAATCTTCTCTACACCACCTCGCGGGCGTGACTTGCCCAGCACTCCCTCCACACCATGCCAGATATTCAACCACCTCGCCGGAGAAGAATGCCTCGCAAAACACTGCTACTTTAGGAATGGAGCAGGTTCAGTTTCCGCCTCTGAAGGAGGTTCAGCGTCCGCCTTTGAAGGCGGTTACCGTCTCCGGGCTCCGCGTGACTACATCCCGGATGACGTGGTATTCTCCACGGAGATGGTTGACCGTGGACCTAGCGCGACGCCGCCACCGGGTGGGAGCAGGCTCGGCCGGTTTAGGAAGGAGTACGGTGGCCCGGGAAAGGTCACAGAGGAGACCTTGAGCCTCTGCACCGCCGAACGACTGACGCAGGGCAAACTGAAGTCCGAGCAGGTCTTCGGCGGTGGCAACACGACATCTGCGGCGGAGGCCATTTCTGCGGCGCCGGCAAACTTGCCCCGCCGCCGTGCCCTCGAGACGCCGCGCCTGATCGACGTGGAGCCCTACGAAGGCCCACTGTGTCTTCACGGCAGCCCGCCTAAGGGCTTGCTGGACACGCCGATTCCGAGCTCGGCAGCCCTTCAGCCGCCCCTCCCAGTCTCCCCGGCGCCGCCTCCAGCCCGCGCCTCCTCGCGCCCCTTGGTCTCCGCCCTATACTCGCAAGGATACTCCTGGGCCGAGATCGCCACAATCCTCGACCAGTGGAGGGCCAAGCGCGGTGGTCCCTCGCACACGCGCGGCGACAAAAATGACCCTTCTAACCGCCAGACGGCCTCTGCGCTGCCCGGAGCCAACTCCGGCCTGGAGAAGATCGTTGAAGAGTCTTCTCCAGATGCGCCCGGCGAACCAAAGCGTCCCTTCGGGTTTTACTGCCGCCCGAAGGACGACCCCTTTGTGACGCCGGAGTGCTCGGAGCCTAGCTCTTGCCCGGAGTCGGAAGGACCCGAGATCTCGGGGGCCTCTGAGGCCAAACAACCGCGTGTCAACAAGAACCCGTTGAAACCTCCTGGGCGGGCCATGATCCGGTTGATGAGCGAAGGTGTGCCCGCGGAGATGGAGGAAGAAGGGGTTCATCTGCTCTTGGACCACGCGGCGAAGGTGATGCAAAAGATGGAGATCTGGGAGTTGGTCTCCCGCCGGTTCTACGACGAAACCGGACTTGACATCGTGCCGCGTGATTGCCGCCGAGTGTTTTTCGAGAAGGTCCTCCGCACAGTAATCACTCGGGATGGAAAGCCGGTTTTGTGAGCCTGATGGCCTTTTGATATTTGGACATGGGGTTTTTGATCTGCAGTGGCCTGGTGGCAGAATGGATAGTTGGCGTTTCTTGGGGGTTTGCGAATCAGAACCATGGATCGAGTTTTCTGTAGAAAGATGAGGGACCATGATTAGGTTGGAGCGGGGATGAATTGAACAGGCCTCTTTAGAGAGGTGGAGAGGCATACCTGGTTTGAAAGTTCTGGAGCATGAGCTGTCGGTGTCTTTGGCGTGAACCCTTCTGATTGAGTAGGTCTCATAACGGCGTGAGAAGATGGCTTTGTGAATATGAACGTTTGAACATAATGCGTATCATGAAGACAAAAACTCTGGCTTATATTTCGCTGTGATTGCTGCGACGATTTGACAGACTCTATCGTTCATGTGAATTTATGCGTCTTCTAAATATAAGTGGCTGGCATCTAGCTAGGAGGGACATATCCATCGATATCAGTGCTGTTTGAAATCTTTTCAAAGTCCACCAAAAGCTTCTCATCCGCTGCAAGCTTCTTCTTCATGAGCGCAAAAGCGTCTGTCCCGACTAGGCAACGAATAGGCGGGTTTTCCATAACGGCAAGGTCATAGAAAGCTTGGGCGCCTTTCTTCGGATCGCCAGGCTGAGTTCCATGCCGCGCGGCCATCCTCGCGCGGCCGTCAACGTGGTCGTACGCAGGATGCTTCTTCGCTGGGAACTGAGCGCTGCGGCCAGCCCAGTCGGTGCGGAACCCACCAGGTTCAAGGATGGTGAACTTGATGTTCCATTCAGGTTTCATCTCTAGCGCAACAGCCTCGGTGAAGCCTTCAAGCGCAAACTTGGAGGCGTTATCTGCGGGTGTCCATGTTAGCTGCTATTTGGCAGCGATGAGCAGGGAACTCACACATGCTTCCAGTGGGCACCCCTATCCGGCCTCCAAAGCTAGATACTTGCTGAATGACACCGCCGGTTTTCTGCTCCCTCATAATTTGTATCGCTTTCCTCGTGACGTCGACCAAGCCGAAGAAGTTCACTTCCATCTGCTGTCGAATATCCTCGTCGGACATAGCTTCGAATTCGCCCATCAGGCCGTAGCCAGCATTGTTACAGACCACGTCGACATGGCCGAACTTGTTCATCGCGGCATCGAAGGCTTTGTCGATGGCAGCCTTGTTGGTCACGTCTAGATTTACTCGCAAGCAGTTTGCATCGGTCGCATCGGGGAAAGACAAGGCGCTGCAATTGCGCGCGGTTGCGACGACGTAATTCCCCTGCGATAAAGCGATGTTGACATACTCTTTGCCGAAGCCGGTCGATGTGCCGGTAATGAAAAAGACGCGCGGAGTCATTATTGGAGTGGCTTTTGAACTCGTGTTGGCCGGGGAATCGTTATTGCAGAAGGACCATTGTTCCCGTATAAATACTTGCAACCCAGTCGCGGTTTTTCCAGGATATTCCTTCGCGCGAACAGCACATTGTAAGGATTAACTGACTATGTCCGAGTGTAACGCCGCAAAGTCCGTCAAAAGCGTAGTTATTGAGTCGTTTAACGAAGATAAATACGAGGCTCTTGCACGCCGGCACCTAGCGACGCAAGATCTGAAACGTTTGCAGAGACGGAGCAAATAAATAATTGGCTAGACTTAGGCCTCGCGGCGCTCTCGTCCGCTGACTGATTATTGATGGCTGACGGATTCGCCAAAGGCTTTCGGTGTACGGCGTGCCGATCGATGGAGCTTAACTAAATAGGGTCCACATTTCCGCAAATTGAAAGAGGTGCTCCCTACATACTATAAGGTAATGAGTCGTTCGGTTCTTACTCCGAACATAAGCGCTTCCAATTGAATTTATGCCACTCGCGCTTTCTTGACTTACAAATAACTTGCTATGGGGCGGACTAATTGTTGCGATGATGTCCTGCCGATATGGGTGAAAAAGAACCGCAACAAACTAAATCGGCCCGGATGGTTTGGAGCAATATTTCGACTAATAAATGCTCATCACACGATCAAATGGCTAAGGACTGCAATAAATCTGTTTACCCGAGATAATTTAAAGTATAATTTTGACTTAAAAATGTTCATGATAGGTTTACAAAGTCAAAATGAAAGATTGGGAGGAACCTACATAAAGTACGAACTCTCGCGCGACAAAGTCTCTGTCGACGCAGCAACTACTCTACCAATCCATACCGTTCGACGCTCTCTCACCGCCCGCCAGAATAAAGTTCGCCGTGCCCTTCTCGCCCTTCGCCCCCGGCAAGTGGCTCTCAAACAACGGCTTCCGGCCCTTCATGCCCTTGATCTTCTTGTCCATCTTCTCGAACGGATCTGCCGTCTCATCCTTCCTAATCTTCCACTTCTCGGTCCCGAGCACCGAATCGAGCTCCTCGACCGGCGGGAGCTTGACGTAAACCCAGCCGTCGTCGCGCTCCTCTGCGGGAAAAGTCGCGATGTTGACCTGGTCGTCGTTGCCGCACTTGCCCGCGTCGGCGCCGCCGAGCTCGTAGTTGCGCTTGTGGAACGGGCACGACACCCAAAGCTTGTTGTTCGCCACGTCGTCACCAATGAGGCCGTCCGAGAGCGCGAAGGCCCGCTTGTGCGGGCACATCTGCTGCGTGCAGTAGTACTTGCCGCGGACCTTGAACACGGCCAGCTGCGTGTCGCCGCGCTTGGTGGCGTGGCTGTCGCCCGTCGGGAGGTCCTTGAACTTGGAGGCCTCGACAAGCGGCTGCCACGCGAGGCTGCTCCACTTGGTGCCGCGGAAGTCTTCCTTGGCGCTTTCCTTCGGCCAATAGCTCGGGCGCTCCTGTCCGCGCTCTTCGGTGGGCTCGATGGCGGGCCCGACGTTCTCCTTGGTGTTGGAGAATTGCTCGAACCACGCCCGCCGGTCAGGATTCTTGATGACTTCGGTCCACTCGCAGAAGTACGAGCTGATGAGCTGCTCCATCTGCTCTTCCAGGTCTTTGCATATGCCGAGCTTGTCCTCGAGAATGACCTCTCGCAAGTAGCTGATACCACCGGGCAGGTTCTCGATCCAGCGAGCAGTTCGTTGAAGCTTATCGGCAGTCCTAATGTAGAACGCCAAATAGCGATCCAGGATTGGCACAACATCATCAGGGGGAACGTCCTTGGCCAGAAGTTCTGAGTGACGTGGCTTGGCGCCGCCGTTACCGCCAACAAAGACGTTAAAGCCCTTCTCTGTCGCGATGAGGCCGAAGTCCTTGTTCTGCGCCTCGGCGCATTCACGCACGCAACCGGAAACACCACCCTTGATCTTGTGAGGCGCGCGGATTGACTTGTAACGCTCCTCTAAGCGGACGGCCATGCCGACACTGTCGCCAATACCGAACCGACACCACGTGGTCCCGACGCAGCTCTTGACAGTACGCAGCGATTTCGCATAGGCGTGGCCACTTTCCATGCCGCCTTCGATGATTTCCGTCCAAATCGAAAGGAGGTCCTGCTTTTTGGCACCGAACATATCGATGCGTTGCCCTCCGGTGATCTTGGTGTAAAGGTTGTACTTCTTCGCTACAGTCCCGATGATGATGAGTTTATCGGGCGTGATCTCTCCACCGGCCACACGAGGGATCACGGAGAACGTGCCATTGCGCTGGATGTTTGCTAGGAAGCGGTCGTTCGTATCCTGCAGGCCGCGGCGCTGCTCGTCTAGAATGTGCTTATTGTAGAGTGATGAAGTGATGGAGCCAATCGCAGGCTTGCAGGCTTCGCAGCCAGAGGAGTTGGGATCCTTGCCGCACGCCTTCATTATTTGCTCGAAGGTCTCTAACTTTTTGACGTAGATAATGTTGAACAAATCGGCGCGAGAATATTCGAAGTGCGGACATAAGTGGTTCTTGACTTCCTGGCCCATGGACTCCATCGTCTTGTTGAAGATAGTCTGCACGAGAGGCATGCAACCGCCACAGCCAGTGCCAGCCTTTGTGCAGGACTTGACGTCGCCGACGCTCTTGCAGGTCCCATCCTTGACAGAATTAGCGACGTCACCCTTTGTGACATTGTGGCACGAGCAGATTTGAGTGTCGTCAGGTCTGAATTTCAGTTAGCAAGTCATTCTCTCCAAACAGTTGCACAAGGAACATACAGATCGGAGGTATCATCATCGCCCGAAGCCTTTCCGACGATCAGTTCGCTAGGTGGAATCTCCAGTTTCTGTTGGTTTTTGACCATCGGCACGAGCTTGACATAGTCCTTCGTGTCGCCAATCATCATGCCACCGAGCAGGTGCTTGCCATCCATGGTGAAGAGGTACTTCTTATATACTTGCTGAAATGGGTCTTTGTAAGTGAGCGCCTTCACGGGCGGCGGCGCGGGTCCTTCGGTGAGATCCTTCACACGGTTGAAAGTGCCTTCCTTCACGTCCTTCCGACCATGCCTGGCGGGAAGCTCCTTCGGGCCATCGCGATCCGCAAAGAAATCACCGAAGCTCGCCACCTCCACGCCGAGAAGCTTCAGCTTCGTGCTGAGATCCGGACGCTTGAATTTCCGCGGCGCGTGAACCTTGGCTTGGGTTAAATTGAACGCAAGCACATCTGCCATCTCTATGCCTGGGGCGATGAGACCAAAGGTCTGATTCTCCCAGCTAGCGCACTCGCCAATGGCGTAGATGTCCGGGGCGGAGGTGGAGAGATCATTCTTGACCACAATACCACCTCCACGGTCGGCGCACTTGATACCAGCTTTCCTAGCGAGCTCATCACGAGCCCTGATGCCGATCTAATTTCTTCGTCAGTGAGAAGCATTTCAAAATAAAGGATGGCCCGACTCACCGCAAAGCAGATGCAAGTGCAGTCCATTTCTTCTCCGTCTTCAAACACGACGCCGCTGACATAATTGTCCTCCGTCGTTTTGATCCTCCCTACCCGTTTGCTCAGCAATACGTCGAGTCCGAGCGCGCGCACCTGCTCCACGACCATGCCACCCGCGTCTCCATCGAGCTGCCGGGACAAGACCCATCTGTTCCTTTCAATAAGCCTGACCTTCCCAAACTCCTCGAGGTCCATCATCGCCTTGGCGGCCTCCAATCCCAGCAGACCACCGCCGACGACCGCGCCGGTGGTGCCTTTCTTGGTGGCGGAAAAGTCAATGAGGCGCTGCAAGTCTTCGATGGTGCGATAGACGAAGACACCTTGAGCGTCGTGGCCAGGCGTGTGACGGGGCAGCACCGCATCGGAGCCCGTTGCTAGGACTAGAATGTCGTAGGGAACAATTTCGCCCGCCGCCGTCTTGACCGTCTTTTCCTCGGAATTGATTTCGTGTACCTTGGTATTCAGGTGGTAATTCAGGGACCCGTCTGGCATGCTTGAATACTGCCGACCATTAGCATTTCGGCGCTGCAAGATTCCGTCAACCGTAAATCCAAGACTCACCCATTCTCTGGGGTTCAGATACAAGTTTTCCACCTGTCTATGCTGGAAGAAGCTCGTGAGACCGACGCGGTTGTATGCCAGATGCGGTTCCTCGCCAATTACGACCACGTCCCACTCGCGCCGCTTGGCGTCGTATTTCATGAGTTTTTCGCTGAAGAGCAGTGAGCGCCGGTCCAGAATCCACTCATTCAACTAAGAAAGTGAACTCACATGAAAGCGACTCCCACCATGCCAAGCCCCACCACCACGATGCGTCTTCGCGAGGAGTCCTTAGGGATTTCGCCGCCATTCTCGAACCCCATGGCCGGCTCTGGAACCTCCTTGGATTCCGGGCCGTTCGACTCGCTGTTGCTCATTTTCGTCGGCGGTTTGCGCCAGTTCGTATCCAGCTAGGAAGACGCCAAAGCCGTCCACGAGCCCCTTCGACAACCAGTTGCTGCAACAACGGCAACAGCGCAGCAGCAGCAAGGCCGGCAATGGTGGGCGCTGAGCAGACGCAGGGCAGGCGGGGCAGCAGCAAAAGGGCAGTGAAGTAGCGGAACAGAAAAGTGAACGAGACTAGACAAGCAAAAAGGAAGTGAAGAAAAAAAATTCCCTAGCCGGGGAGGGGTTGCGATAACGAATTCTCAACCGGCCAGCAGTGAGTGGCCACAGCGCTAGTCAGGTCTGGCAGCCCGCGCGCGAGGGAAAAGACCGACAGGAAGGGCCATCTCCTTGTTGAGCGCGCGGCGGAGAAAGGCCGCGGAGCGGAACAGAGCAGCAGCAGCAGCAGCTACTGCGGGGGACGTCATTTTGCTGCTTGTGGGGAGCCCAGACGGCCGGGGGTTCAGGGCCGGGAGATCGGACGCAGCGCCCGGCGCCGGAAAAGCAATGCGCTGACAAGGCGGCCGTGGGCTGGGTTGGTTCTCCGTGGCGCGGGAGTGCGCAACGCGCATTGGGGATGCTGGGCGAACGGGGTCGAGCGAGATGGAGACGAGAGAAGCGCGCGCCGCTTGCCTTTGTGCCTTTCTCCGAGGACCGAGCGGGATCGTCCTGATAAGGCCGCGCCCCCCGATCGCGATTCGATAACGTCGATTGCATGCGGCCAATCGCGCGGCCGCGTTTTGCGACCGCAGCCGCAGATCGCCCCGATCCCATTGGCCAATTGCGGCGCTGCTCTTACCATGTTACTTTTCCGGCGTGCTGCGATGCTATGCCGCCGACACCATCATGCAGGTGGGAGATATTGAGGCTGGTCGGCAGAGCAGCAGGCCGATACGGATGGCATTGGAGCTATGCTGATAGGAATCTTCTGACACAATTCGATCCGCAGCAGACTTCAATGCTAAATGCAAATGTTGGAGTGCTCCTATGTATGTACAACCGAGAAGTAGGAAAATACGGACCGAAACAAAACCAAACAAAAAGTGTCCAATGCAAACTCCAACGTAGTAGATCCCAGAGGTTGCGCCTACGTTCTCTGTACTGTACATCGTGTTAGCTCGTTAGGAAAAGAAAAATCGAGTGCCATCTAGAAAAACAACAGGTCGCTATCCGGCCAGCCCTGCTCGTTGAGCGCGAGATGCACGCTCTTCTCCATAGAATCGGGCCCGCAAATCAACACCAGCGTCTCCTCCCTATGCTCGGCGTACTCCTTCAGCAGCGCCGCGCCGATGCGGCCGCGCAGCCCCGTCCAGTCCTCGGGCGCCTTGGTCAGCGTGAACAGCACCTTGCACCTCTCCTCGTTGGCCGAGGCGAAGCCGTCGAGGTCGTCCTTGCACAGTATGTCCTCGGCCAGGCGGTTGCCGTCCAGCACCGTGCACACGGTCGGGTCGCCTTCGTCCTGCATCACGGCCCGCAGCACCTGGAAGATGGGCGTGATGCCCGAGCCGCCGCAGATCATGACGAAGCGCTTGACGAAGCGGGCGTCGCCGTTGATGGAGCACTGCCCGCGGCCGAGGTACTCGAACTTGCCGATCGGGCCTTTGAATTCGATGTGGTCGCCGATGGGGAGCGCGTCCATGGCCTTGGTCATCTTGCCGCCGGCGCGGTCCTTGGTGTCGAAGTAGACCTTGACTAGAACGTCGATGGAGCCCCTCTGATCCGTCTGCGAGATGGGCGTGTAACTCCGGATGATGGCCTCGTTGGTGTGGGGGTCGCGGAGACGCATCATGAGGTGCTTCCCCGTCGGAAGACCGAGAAGCTGGTCCGGGTGCTCGAGCTGGAAGGTGAAGATGCGCGTATCCCAGGACACAATCTTCTTGGAGTGCAACATGGCCTTGCTCCACGCTCTGGAGTCGAGGAAGACTGGGCGTGGCTCCGAAGACTCAACTTTAGGCTCGCCCTCCATTAACACTTTCCGAGAAGCCTCGTCCAACGAGCCCACATGATAGTCCGGCATCATGGCCTTTGCCGTTTCGGAATCTATTCAAAAAATTAGTCATACAGTCAGACAAAAACGCTCCTCCAACATAAACTTACGAATCGCCATAAACTCGTCCGTGGCATCTAGGCCGGCCGCAGAGATAATACTCTGGGCGCCACCGGGATGGTCTTTAAGGAACTTGGTTCCGTCGTACACCTCGCCATTCACCACGAACCAAGGCCCCGACTCTTCGGTGTCGTGCTTCCTGAGCTCGTCGATAGTGATCTCACGGTTCAGGCCGTCCTTCGTCATCTTGATCTCCGCCGGCGGCTCCGTCGCGGCCGCTGGCATTTCCTCGCCGGGCAAACTCTCGCCCCAGAAACCGTTGGTCAAGTTGCCGCCGGCTTTCTTGACGCGCTCCATCCACCCGCCCGGCATCAGCGCGGGTTGCGTCGGGTGCTCGAAACGGATGAACTCGCCCTCGTTGCTGACCGATACCCGGTACCACCAGCTGTTCATCATGCCGAGCACCGACCAGTACATATCTCGAGGCTGCACGTTCATCGACTCGTCCATCGCGCGGACGAAGATGTCGCTGGCCCGCGCCAGTTCCTCAACGGCGATGTCGAGGTTCCAGAAGCACCAGCAGAAGGAGCTTTCGCGCCACGACATATCGAGCGTGCCCCCGAAGAGCTGCTGGACCTCGGCTTCGCGATACTTGTCCTCTGGGTACTCGATTCGAGCCAACCGCCACGTCTTCCCCTTGTCGAGAGAAATTTCGCATCTAGTCACTCGGCGGCCGCCACCGGTGTAAGCGTAGCCCTTGACCTTGTAAGTGTCAGGCCCGTCTGCGATGCTGACTTGCTCCTCATGGGCCGGATACGCAATCGCGGAGTTGATGTTGAGATCGTATATGGCATAGCGCTCGTCTTTCCACCATTCGGGCCTAGCGGCGGATTCTTCCGGCGAAACCATGGTAGGTAGCACGCGATTGTCGTACAGATGGTACCAGTTGTCGCTCGGACCCTCGGTTACGATGAGTTTCTTCAGCCACTTCACGCTCCGGCCGCCAATCTGGCCTGGGATGGCCACTCGCAAAGGTTTGCCGTGATCTGGTCGGAGCATCTCCCCATTCATCATGTGCGCGAGCATGATGCCCCTGTCGGGATCTAGCACCCAGCTCAGCTTGATTGAAGTTCCATAGAACCCATTGGGCTGAAATTTCAGTTAGAACCGGAAAAATGATATAATACTCGGAGTTGAGCCTACCAATTGGTCTGCCCCTTCCATGCAGACATATCGAGCTTTTCTCGTTGGCATCGCTTTCCGTAGGACTTCAGCCAACGGAACGCCGGTGAAAAGAGCGGTCGAGAGGCCAGCAGCGCCCCACGAAAACCCTTTGGTTTTCCGCACCACGTTCTGCTCTTTCCGCCTGTTTCCAGCACATACCAGGGTGATAGGGTATGTTTGTTGCTCGAAATCGGCAATCAGCTCTTTGAGCGTCATTTTGAACGGCTTTTCCACCAGCCTTGGAGTGCACAAAGTTAGTTAGCCTCAGCCAACCGACCAAAAATACCGTGAACGTCGCGCCTCACCCTTCAACCGAGAATTCCCAGTCCGGGATCTCTTCATCCTTCACCTCAGGCACGGCGCCATGATTCCTCACGTAAAACAACTCGGGGCTGGTCAAGAAGCCTTCGTTGTACAGCTCGGACAGCGGAGCCTCGACGTTGAAGGGGTGGACGCCCGTCAGTCGTATCAGTCTCGGGTCTCGCGGGACGTGGCTATCCGGCGTCTTGAGGTCGACGTCCAACACGTCTGGGAGCTTGGTCGGCGGCGGGAGCGGAAAGGATGACAGCTCGGAGTCGCCGTTCACGGTTTCCGGAGGCGACGGCGGGAAGGTCCCTCCCACCTTGGGAAGCGCAGACTGATCGACCTTGGGATCAAGCCCCATTGTTCTGAGCCGCGAAGCGGAAGGGGTCCCGGCAGGGGTGTGGAGGAATGAGGATGGATCGAAGAGTCAGCGCAAGCGGTGTTCCATGCGAACATAAGGGGTCGAATTGTAGGTATAGGCCGAAGCGCAGCCATCGTCCGATATGTGGAGTGTGGCGGATCGCTGCAGACGGGCGTGGACGTGATCTCCCGGACGGCCAAGGGGGGCAGTTGTTCGCGGAGTTTCGTCATCACAGTGACTACAGCGGCTCCCATGGGCTTCCGGAGAAGCACGAGCTGCGGGCCGGGCGTCTATCGTCCGGGGGCCCAGTGGGCGGGACAAGACAAGGGCCGTGTGGCCAGTGCAGGGGCCGGCGAAGAAACCCGCGCGGCGGGAGCGAAGAAAAAGGAAAAAGACGAGCGCGGCAAGCACCAGATCTGTGGGGAGGGAGGGCTGCAGGACAGGGGCCGCGCCGAGCGATTCTCGCCCGGGAGCCAGACTGTTGCGGCCGTCCGGGCAGCAACTGTTGGCGTCGTGTCGATCGGCGAACGGCCAGTGGGCGAGGCCTTATCGGCCTCCTCAAGGGCCCGGCGCGCCCTAGGCCGGGTCCCTACATGCGTCCGTACCGGCCACTATCTCTGGCCAACCTCTGGATCGGCGGGCCGGAGCCGTCGCGCAGTCGCGGTGCGCATCGCACGTCGCGCTGCGACGGCGGCAAGTCCGCGGGGGATCGACCTCGACGCCGGAGCGGCGGAGTTCATAACTAGGCCGCGGCAGCCCCAGGCCCAGGCGCCTGCGCATGCTTCGTTGAAGGGAAAACCTCCTTCCGTCCCTCTCGTCGGCCTGCCAGCGCCACGCGAAAGCGACAACGGCCGCGGAAATAAGAACCAAAATCCCCGGCGAGATCTCTCGCGGTGGGCCAGATCGCCAAGCCATCGGGCGCCGCGTTGGCAGACTCCAGGGAAGAAAAAGGAACGTCCTGCCCTGCCGACAAGAATGCACACCCGGCCGTCCGCTCCGCGATCCGCCTGAGCCCGCCCGAGACGTCTCCGCCGGGCATGCGTTTTCATTTGCCCGAGATACCGCTTGCCGCGACGCGAGGTCGGCGCGGGTGCGCACGGCGGCGCTCGGGCTGGCGGCCCACGAGGTGGTAATTCTCCGCGGACCTACGTCCTCCTTCGCCCGCGTCGCCAATCACGCATCCCCCGGCCTTTGACCGGGCTCGTATTAGTGAGGGAATCGCGCGCACTTGGCGACGGGCCGCCGCGCCGCGCGACCTATGACCTCGGGCCTTCCGCACGGAGATGTCCAGTCTCGGTACCTGCGGAGAACCTACGACGAACCCATCCTTCTCCATGGCGGGTCCAGTGGTTGTGCCCGGCCAGTCTGCCGCGTAGCATGTAGTGTAGTCCTGTAATCCGCACTTGCGGTATTGCTCAGTCCACTCACAGATTTACGTATGTGCCATGAAACTCGATTTTATTTCTCCTCGACCTTGGTGCTACCTAGTACCGACCGATGATTCCAAGGCAGCTACGGTGAGAAGCTGGGGCAGAGGGGAAGTGAAACCCAAAAAAAAAAAAAAAAGGAAAAGGAAACCGGAAGGGTTCTAATAGCGCGTGCCTAGGGACCATCTATTCCATGCGCCGCTTAGGACCAAAGGCGCCGGGACAAAATGCGGGTGATGGCCGCTCAAGCTGCCGACTTTGAACCCTCTCGAATGAGAACTTAGTGCTGCTGGTAGACTCAAAGCCCGTGCGCCAAATCCGAAGACTGGGTCCGTTGCGCCGCGTCAAACCAGTTCTGAAAACCCGTTACCCATCATGAAACTTTTGTCGTGAATTAACCAGTCGTGATCTCCCTTGCCAGCCGAAACCGAACCACGATGTCCAAGCCCATTCGGAGGTTTTCGACGCGTGAATGTAGCGCGGACCACGATAGCAAGGCGAGGAGAGAGAGCAACAAATTACTCCTCATTTTCGGCCTCGGCCATAGCCTCGTCCTTAGACTCGGTCGCGGCATCGGCTTTGGTTTCGGCCTCGGGGAAAGTCTCCGGTTCAGCCTTCGGCTCCATCTTTGCCTCAGCCTTGGGGCTATCCTCGAGCTCGCTCTCGTAACCGCCCTTGGGGGTCTCCTTAAGGCCGTTCTCGAGTTCGCCCATAGGGTCGTCCTTGGCGTCGTTCCTGGGATCGCCCTTGGAGGTGGCCTTAGTATCGCCCTTGGAGACGGCCTTGGTATTGCCCTTGGAGGCGGCCTTAGGCTCGCTCTTGGACTTGCCATTCTGCTCGGCCTTGGAGCCACGCTTAGGAGCGGGTTTGGGAGCCGGAGTGGGCGTAGTAGGGCCAGATTCGCTGCCGTCGGACTCGTGAGGAGGAGTAGCACCACGCTTTGGAAGCCTCTTGAACTCCTTCTGGACAGCTTGAGGCTAGACGTAAGAATTAGTAAGACTCATGCAGCGGTAAGAAACACTGCTCAACACGTACAGAATAGATCGCATCCTTTTGCTTCATCTTTTCCGCAATCGAAGCCCACTTCGTGCGCGTCGCCCAGTCCTGCTCAACTTCGGCCGCAACCTCTCGCAACATGGTCTTGTGCTCGTCGGGCATCCTGGTGATTGCGCTATTGATGCGCGCGAAGCGGTTTGCGAGGGTGGAGCGGCCCGGGATCTCGCCCGTCATAGCGGTCCACAAGCCCTTGATCTCGTTCCAGCTCTTGTCCTGGCGACGCATTTCGACGATCATTTTGTCCTCGGGAGAGAGGGTATCGAACGAATCTCCAACCGGGCGGCTCTTGTTAATCTTAGCAGGAACCTTCTTACCGCCCGCAGTCTTGGTATCTTTGCCGTCATCGGTCTCCTCTCCGTCCTGAGAAGGCGTCTTCGAAGCGGCCGGCTTGGGCGACTTGGCAGGAGTAGAAGTCGACTTGGCAGCAGCCTTTGCAGCTGGTCCGCGAGCCTTCTTCTTCGGCTGGGCATCCTCTTCGTCCTCGGTCTTCATAGTTTTGGAAGTGCGCTTGCCACGGCCCCTGCCTTTGGGCGCTTTCTTCGGCTTGACATCATCATCGTCGTCGATGTCATCGGAGCCAGCAGGAATCTCAGTTGGGCCCGGTAGCAAGCTCTTCGGGTCGCGGTCCGGAGCGTTATCATCGGATTCGACGTCCATGCTGGAAGGAAGGAGAGTCGAAGTGTTCATCTTGATGGCGAACTCTCCTCTTTGTTCGGACTCTCGAAAAAGCTAAGCCTATGGTTTGTACACGTGTTAGTCTCGTAGTCATTGATTTACGTAGGGAAATAGACACGCGTCGCCCAAATCGACAGTGGTCGCGGGCAGGGTGCTCCGGCCACCAAGGAACGAGGCGCTAGTTGTGTGTGCCGAGGTGAAACCCTCACGTTGCAACTACGGTCGGCGAGGAGAGGGTTTCGCTGTCCGTATACAACAGATGGGATAGACTTACCTTGTAGACGAAGAAAACCCGAAGGCGAGCAAGTGGTTGGGGGCGTGGAGAGAAGTGGGCACCAACGTGAGATGTGGGAGAACAAGGAAGAGACTCTGGCGGAGCTCTGGGCGAGAATTTAGAGAAGCAAAGATTAAGTGGGAGCTAAACTAAAACGGAAAGAGCGCCGAGAGAGGAGTGAGACGCAAGGTGAAAAGAAAACTGAGGAAGGCGCGAGAGGGAGATATGGGACAAGCCAACGACGCACCACGCCACGTACATTCAAGTGCGCGCTCGTGCCTAGTTTCGTGTTAGCTAGTCGGTTAGGATATAGAGACCGTCCGTTTTGGTAATTAGAAAGCTACTAACCTTGCCAAACTGTGGGCAGTGGGACACAACAGATGACTTCCTTGATTTGGCTGCCCAATATCTTGAGTAAGGAAACACTGGAATGAGAAGCAGCTTGAGTGTAAGGAGGACCAGCAAACCAAAGGGCAAAAGACATACAAGACCTGGAGGAGTTCGTTCTAGCTAGTGCATTGCATGTCTAGCCAAGTCTGTAAATTGGCAGATTTTAACCAATTCAGAAAAGGAAATGGCAGTGCAATTTCACGGGACACCTAATGTTGCATCTGCCTTCTGTGACCCTGTCGCAGAAGGGAGATCTCCCGTTTCACAGCCATGTGAACGCATGCTCCAGGTCCAATACTCAAAAGCACATACTTGGAAACGCACTTTCAACAGAATAGGCAAGACATAAACATTGGTATCTGCACTATGATGCAAGCATCCTTTTAGACAGTGTCACCTCGGAAAGTAGCTCTCTAATGTTGGATGGCCAGCTCTAAGCATTAGTCCAGTGAGCTAATGTGCACGGATGAGCTCCCAAAAAAATGAAACAGAGTGACATGTGAGATGCTCCTGGTTATAACGATGCTGATTAGCATCACTAATTAAGAATAGCTCTTGAAAATAGATTGAAAGAAGCTGTCCTACAAGTAGGAAGTACTATGGTGAACGGCATCGGGATTGCGCAAAATAGGCCTATGTGGGACAAACTTCAGAAGCTTGAGGTCCTGAGGAGCTACTGTTGATTTCGAACTCCATTGGTAATGCCAAATGATTAATGGACGGATGCTTCAGTATGCTACTTCAAAAATTTGCCATTACGCTCGTGTTTAGGTATAGGAATGACCATGATGCTGAAGCAGAAATCTGCGGACGGGGAGATGAAGTCGGACTTCGCCGCTGTCGATCGCCATGGTCATGTGACCGCGCGACAGCCACACGAATCGAACAAACCGAGGCGAACTACGCAATACGGTCTAGGCAAGAGGTCTGTTCGTGATATTCATCTATTTATTGGAACCTTAATGTCAAGATGTCACCATTGGGATGGCGGTAGGACTTTGGCAAAGATGCAAGCTAGATGCTAGACGCGTGACGCCATGATAACGCGTCTTGGGCTAGGGCGGCGTGACGGCGCGTTTAGGGCCACCCCCGGCGTTTGTCTTGGCCGGTTTGCTCCTCAAAGAGCCGCCACCGGCCCTTTCGTCCACGATCTTTCATTCTCTCCGTCGCATCCCAAACGCTTCTAGGTATTCGTCACCTCGCTGGCTTATACTGTTTAATTGCTGGGTGACGCGCCATCTGTCCTGCGCCTCCTCCGCCTACTTGCTACCTAGATCGGGTGCAGATTAGCTAGTGCAATTTGCCCCTTGCTATCGACAAATGACTACGTCCTCAATCACGGCCGACACGCTGTCGGAGGAGAGCACGCCGGCCTCTTCGCCGCCTCCCGAGGTCAGCGAGAATGCAGTGTCAAGGTCCATGGAGCAGGAGGAAGAAAAGATGCGCCTAGCGCGGGAGAAGGAGGATGCGGTGCGCGATGCGCGGCTAGCGACAGAGCGACAAAAGGACATTGACGCAGGCCCCGAAGTTGTCGACAACAAGTTCAAGGCTTTGGAGTATCTGTTAAGCCAGAGTAAGGTGCGTGCTAGGCGTTCTGCGGGCCGTTGTACTGGCTATATGACTAAATCGATCTCCAGTTGTATTCGAGCATCATGTTATCGCAGATGCAACGCCAGGAAGAAGAAGAAGAAGCGAAGGATGAAAAGGGCCGAAAACGGACTCAGAAACGGGAACAACAGGCCGAGCAGGCCGCCGAAGCGTCTCAAAGGCGAGCGACGCGTCGCTCAGCGGCCGACGACGCCATTGGTGACTCTCGGTCCCCTACTGAACCTTCAACAGCCGGCATCGAAAAGACCCGTCGTGGCCGACCCAAGAATGCCCAGAAAAACGGCAACATCTCGTCATATTTCAAGAAAGCCGACGTGGCTGCAAAGGCAGGCGGTGCTAGCGTTTCAGAAGCCCTGGAAGAGGCCGCAACCGAAGACGTCAAGACAAGCGACGTTGGTGTGCAGAACCTGCGTTCCGCGAGACAGCCTGATCTTGTGAAAGGGGGAACCATGAGGTCGTACCAGCTCGAGGGCTTGGAATGGCTTACTTCGTTGTACGAGAACGGATTGAACGGTATTCTTGCCGATGAAATGGGACTTGGCAAAACGATTCAAACAATTGCATTCTTAGCTTTTCTTCGGGAAAAGGGAACGTACGGCCCTTTTTTGATTGCCGCACCGCTTAGCACGACCAGCAACTGGGTCGCAGAGTTCCGCAAATGGACACCGGATATCCCTGTCGTGCTGTACCACGGGTCCAAGAAAGAGCGTGAAGAGATCAGACGGAAGCAGCTCAAGAAGCCCGGAACGAAGGACTTTCCTGTTGTTGTCACAAGTTACGAGATTTGCATGAATGATAGGAAGTTCCTGGCTGGGTTTGGCTGGAAGTTCATCATCATCGTAAGAGACCCTAGAGCACTGTAGATTTGAGTCTACTAACTCAGCCGCTCTCGCAGGACGAAGGGCATCGAATCAAGAATCTCAATTGCCGCTTAATCCGCGAGTTACAGTCTTACCAATCCGCCAATCGTCTATTAATCACCGGGACGCCGCTTCAGAATAACCTCGCCGAACTGTGGTCCTTGCTACATTTTCTGATGCCAACCATTTTTGACAAGTTGGAATCGTTTGAGTCATGGTTCGACTTTAGCGCCCTCAAGGAACGGAGCGGCTATGAACAACTGCTAAATGAAGAGCGCAAACAGAAGCTTGTGGCGTCGCTTCACGCTATATTAAAACCCTTTTTACTACGCCGGGTAAAGACAGACGTGGAGAAATTGTTGCCTCGCAAGCGAGAATACATCCTTTATGCGCCGCTCACTCCGATGCAGCGTGAGCTGTATCAAGCCCTCCTTGATGGGACGGGCCGTCAATATTTGGAGGAAAAAGCTATCGAAAGTCTCGGCGGGACGCCAGCACCCCGCGAAGGCGAAGACCAAAGTGTATCGGCCGGTTCCAAACGAAAGACCCCAAATAGCGGAACAGAAACACCGAACAAAAGCACGAAATCTAGCCGCGACTCTACTCCGGGGACAACTACCCGCTCGTCTACTCGATCTAGCAGACGTATGGGTACACGCCGAGACTATGGAGAAATCAGCGACCGAGAATTCTTTAAGCAACTCGAAAGAGCAAGGCATAACGAGGATGAAGATGCCGGCTCTCCTAGCAATAATCTAGGCGATTCCGCAAACCAAAATCGCACTTCAATCCTTGCTTTCGCTAAGCGTCAAATCGCTGCGAAGAAGCTCCAGAATCCTATCATGCAACTTCGACTGTGCTGCGACTCGCCATACAATTTTTGGAACCCGTTCCTCTTCAGCTCAGAGAATGGCAACGATGGATCAATTACACCCGATGAAACACTCATTTCTACAAGTGGCAAGATGCTTCTCCTGGATTCGCTGTTGCCAGAACTTTTCCGAAAGGGCCACAAAGTCCTTATTTTCTCGCAGTTCAAGACTCAACTAGACTTGCTAGAGATGTATGCCGAGTCATTACGCGGCTGGCGAGTCTGCCGCATAGACGGAAGCGTACCGCAGGCTGAGCGCCAGGCGCAAATTACGGCGTTTAACAAGCCAAGCGCGGCACCTATCCCGTCCAAACTCGGCGAAGGCGGTACGAAGCGTGCCAAAGGCGACAGCGCAGAAAAGCCATCAAATTTGTTCCTACTTTCCACTCGTGCTGGAGGCCAGGGAATTAATCTAGCAGCCGCTGACACGGTCATTCTCTTTGACTCCGACTGGAATCCCCAACAAGATTTGCAGGCTCAGGACCGTGCTCACCGCATTGGACAGACGCGGAATGTAATCGTCTATCGGCTAGCCACTCGTGGTACAGTCGAACAGACTCTGCTGGAAAGCGCCGGCGGGAAGCGGAGACTTGAGAAACTTGTGATTCGAAAAGGTGGTGGTCTTCGAGAGGCTGCTCGGTCTGCTCGGGGCAAAGATGGCGAGAAAGAACGCGAGGATATGGAGCTGGAGGAGCTGCAACACCTTCTCAGACGTGAAGACGGCGAGAAGTTCGATGTTGGTGTGAACAAGGAGGGTGGCGCCCTGTTGTCTAAGAAGGACCTAGATATTTTGACCGACAGGAGCGAGGAGGCCTACCTCAGAGCGGAGAGTGGGCAGGACTCTGGAGATGCATTCCAAGCGGTTGGAAATATTCGAGAGGGGGAACTTTTGGAAGGGTTGAGAGCGTGAGGTAATGTTATTTTTTTTGCAGTAAATGCCTATTTTGTTAAAGCTTTAAGAGGCGGGTTTGCTAGCGTTCGTCGGTGCCTTTGTCCATCGTGCTCCGCAGCTGCAATCTTTGTTTCTTCCTTCTCGCTTCCTTTTGACCGCTTAAGCGCCTTTTTCTCACCAGTTGGTTGTCTCACAAGAATTTCCTTGGTTATGAAAGGCTCAAAATACATGGCGGCACGCGTTGGGTACACCTCGGTTGGATTTCAGCATAGGTACGCGGCGTGGCGGCCTAGATCCGGCGACTAGCAGATCCGCGTGAACTGTCGCACAGGTCCGCTACCTCGCGAACCAACGGTGAAGGCGACAAGAAATTGGCCAAGCTTCTAATGGCGGCAATTCTCATCGGGTAGCATTGATGTCAGGCGTTGTTTCATATAGGGACAATCTTGGACAGCACATAACGTTACATCGAACTCGAAGTGATCTTGGTGACGAATACTCAGGCACACAATTTGCACAATTTTAGCCCTACATCCAAACATTCCATTTGCCTTCTCTGAAATGCAAAGTCCCGCAGATCTTGAAAAATTGCGAAGTCGTCCAAGTTTGATAGAAATGAGCGGTTAAGCTTACAAGGACTCATCGCTATCTGGCTTGAACTGTAGCCGAAATTCAACTTTGCGAGATCCAAAGGCCGAGTCCCGGAAACATAGTCTAGTAGTAATATTTGACTACATAAAGTGAAATAATTCGTCTACAGCTCCAATAGAAGTCAAACCCAGCTTGACTACAAAAAGAACATGGAAACGGTGATAGATACGATATGTTTGAAGACGAGTTGGACTTGAAAAATGAAAACCTGGCTTCCTTATATGTGATACTGCCTATGTTTCGCGTGGGAATGTAAACCCCCTCCGCGCCATCCGCCATAAAGGCCCTGAAATCATCATGTGAGCGTCTTGCCTCGCATACAGATATGTACTTTAGATAAAGTCTGTCATAAATACCTTCAATAATTGACAACCAGTCATCTCTGCGGCTGTCGAGTGTTGGCGGGACTCCACGGGTCGACGTAGCTGTGAGCCCACTTGTCCAGTACCGGCGACGGTGGAGACTGGGCATTATTTTCAGTGGTCGCGCTCGAAGAACCACTTGACGGTGTTGAGGCAGCACTTGACTGTTTCGCCTGGCTCTTGGTCGCTTCAAGTCAACCCTCACGTGTGCGAGACAAACCAAATGGCGGCTTACTTGGTTTGAGGACTGCGCGGTATTCGTAGTCGCTGGGGTAGAGCTGGAAGAGCCATTTGTGGGCGCCATTGTGGATGGGAGCGGGCTGGAACAACGGCTAGTGTTGACAAACTCAAGGAACTTGTTCGGGTCAATGGTATAACAGAGATGTGGATTTTATCTTGCTAACAACAATTCTTGCCGGCAGGAGCTCAATTTATAGACTGGAGGCTTCAATGGCTGACTGAAGGATCCGAAATTGTGCAATCTGTCGGCTGGGGATAGCAACCGATGTGCGTGGACAAGCCGTGGAACAGTGAGGTGAAGGCACGAACACAAATGCGGCTGGAGACTAAAGCGTGCCCTGGAAGTTGGATGCCTTCTATCTTGGCAAATGCTATTTGTGTCCCTATGTGAGAGCGACTAGCTCTCGAAGAGTTAGTGCAGCATGTAGACGGGCAAATTGGTCGACGCATGAAAGCATTTCTATAGATGCCTAGATGATGCCGCAGGAACGTCGACGCTGAAGTTATCGGGTTGTCGCAATTTAGTTTAAACTCCGACTAATCGTGATCAGTATACCTTTCCCTAGTTCAGTGAGTCTTCTCCGACGGCTGTGAAATGGCTAATTCTAATAGGTAACATAGAGGCTTGATCTCTAGTTTCAACATTAGAGCGCTACACAGTAAGGAGTTGAGCAATTCCTTCCCTGATGCCATACGTATAAGTTATAGCCGAAATATCATATCAAGTCTTGCGGTGACGTCTGGCGGAAAAGAAGACCCTTTTCGTTCACGTACACCATATAATGAACGACGCTAAAGCCTTGGGGCCAGCTGCTAGCCATTCAAATTCCCAAGCATTACGTGTGTAAGAACTGTTCCCTATTGTGAGACTTAAAAATGGTGCGCTAATGCAATGTGCCGCGAATGAAAAAGGGAAAAGGGAATTTTAGCTCGACGCCCAGAGACTACCTTCCGTTTACGTCATTGTGCATGGCACTCCTTAAAATGAAAAAAAAAAAAAGAAAGTAAGCTTTTGAATTCGTCCTGACAGCTCGAGAACAGCCAGGATAACCTACACCTAAAATGGCTTAAATAAGCTGCACGTACTACCTAGATAAGACAAAGAACTGCGCGGCTAGGAGCTACCAACGTCCCATAAGCAATGATAGACCAAGTCGCGTGAACGTCCACGCGCCGTGTTACACTGCCGACAACCGAAGACATACTTAGGCTTAATGGCACTAAGGGGTTCTTGGCCATAGCACTTAACACAAAAACGTCAAAAGGCGTGACATTGAGCACGGGCACAACTCCGGCAGCCGGTCGTTTACAACTCTGTAGTGACGCTCAAAGGACTTTCCCCCTGAACTTCACCGCTCTTAGTCAAAGACGCACGCACCTTCTGAAGCGACGGAACCCAATTACATGCTCCAGAATCCTAGAACGCCCCCCCCGAAAAGGCGGGCGATGTCCCGATTCCAAGAGGTGGTCTGGCACAAAGTCCGGGCGGCTGCGTGTCGCCAGCCCTCCCTCCCCTGCCCGCCGAATCCTCGAGTCCCGTCGCACGGCGACAGCCCGCACGACTGCCACGCTGCTTTACGGTTCCAGTCTCAGTCCTGCCTAACGCGGCAGCACCGGCCAAGAGCCGGCCTCGTGCAGACGTCAGAATCAACGGCCGCCAAAAGGCCAGTAAAAAAAAACACAGCTAGATTCAACATCGACTGCATATCAATGTCTCAGACCGTGCACGCGCTGGCAGGACTCCCCAATCGGCGATACGGGCAAGGGCGATTCAACACCCGCGGGTAGGCTAGACCGGGGGGCCCTTCAGCTTTGGACGGCCGTCGGGCACAAACGGTGGCGCAAAACGGGTCCTTTGGACGCCCTGGGCGTTTCGTGCGGGTGCTCGTTTTGGCGACAGGCATTCATCCATCCGGGCGGGTTCTTCGTAGAATAAAACAAAAAAAAACCAAAAAAAAGCTCCCCATGCAACTCTCATCGCGATCGTCTGATTGATTCTTCGCGCGCTGCTTGGCACGGGTCGAATGATCGAGCGGATCCGATCGTGTGCGTCGTAGTAGGCAAGGTGTGGGAATGGGCCCATGGGCTGATGTTGCCCGTTGGGCGCTCTGTTGTGGGCATTGGAGTCCGGCCAACGCGTCCACCATCGTGGGACTGGGCACGCCCGGTACATGAACAAGCAAGGGGGCGCTCAGCCGGCACGACAGCGCAGATCCTGTACATTTAGGAAAAAGCAGCGGCCAAATTAGCCGCCTCGACGGATCCACGGCCGCTTGTGTTTGTTTCGGCGCAGTCGCCCCCCGTTGTTGAAGAACTGTAACCTCAACTGGCGGTGTCTGGCGAGTATCGTGTACATACGTAGAGCTCACAAATTCGCATGACACGGGCTCGCACTGAGGGTCGGGAGAACAGGTACTGGAATTCGCTGGCGCTGTACAAAGAAACGGGAGATCTACATGCAACGCTTCCCAAAGGCGCAACCTAGGAGCAGCAGCAGACTAAGGGAATTAATAAGCAAGAGAGAAGCAAAAGAGAAGATTTGCCAGCTTTGGGGCACCGGAGCAGCTCGAGCCATCCGTATTGAAGCACGTGAGCTCCGCACGTCGTATGCGGACAAGAGAGAGAAGAAACCGTGTTTTGAAGCCCGATACTTCTCGTCCGAACCCAATACCTTCCCGCTGACCCCATCACTACTAAGAAGACCGCTCTCAACCATCGACTACACCCTCAAACCCCCATCCACTCCCACCAGTTAAGGGTTGGCCTTCACGAAATCGACGCCCTTCTTGATGTTCTTGGCCAGGTCGCCGAGGCAGACGTCAAGCAACTTCTGCTCGTACTCCGTGATCTTACCAACAGGGTGAATCTTCTCGACGCCATTAGGGCCGAGCTCGACGTTGGAGGCGAACCAGTCACAGCCCTTGTCCTTGTACAACGGGCTCTCGACGAAGCACGGCTCGACGACACCCTTTTGACCCTGAGCGGCCTTGAGCAGGCTCTCGGCGAAGCGTGCACCCGCCATGGCCATGGAGAGCGTTGCGGAACCCGCGCCGCCCTTGGCCTGCACGACCTCGTCACCACCAAACTGCACGCGGCGCACGTACTCGTCGAGCTGCTCTCCCTTGAGCTCGAAGCCAGACTGCGACAGAAGGGGTACAATTGTGGCACCAGAATGGCCGCCGACAACGGTGACGATCTCGCTGGCCGGGTCGGTGCCCTTGATCTGGGAGATGAACCGGGACGCGCGCACCACGTCGAGAGTCGTCACACCGAAGATACGCTTCGGGTTGTAGACGCCGGCAGCCTTGAACACCTCGGCGGTGATGGGGACCGTGGAGTTGACCTATAGGTTGGGGAAACAATCAGAATACCGCGAGCCCTCGCCCGAATTTCGTAGGGGGCCGATGGACCAACCGGGTTGGAGATGATGCAGATATTGGCCTCCGGAGCCGACTCGGCAGATGCCTTGGCGAGGTCACGCACGATCGAGGCATTGGTGTTGAAGAGGTCTGGTCATCGACGGATCAGTACGGTGGATGCCGAAGGTCGAGGCTAAGCGGTCGTACCGTCACGGGTCATGCCGGGCTTGCGAGGGACACCGGCGGGGATGAGAACGACGTCGCTGCCCTCCAAGCACTCCTTCAAGCCGGAAGGAGTAGGGTCGTAGCCCTTGACCTGCGCAATTGTAAGCTACGCCGCGACGTGCTATCCGGTCGTTGGTCAACGTACCTCGCTCTTGGTGTTGATGTGGCCGACATCGGCGGCGACACCTTATCTCGCAAACGCTCAATTAGCTCCGAGGATCGTCGTCCTGCAAGGGCAAGCACAGGGCATACCAGGGCCGCCACGAATGTCGTAGAGGGCGAGCTGGCTGACGCGCGGGTTGAGCTTCAGCAGCAGCGAGAGCGGCTGACCGATGCCACCTGCAGCGCCAAGGACGGTGACCTTTGACGCCTGGATCGATCAAAATGCTCCGGTCAGCTTCAATTGCTATCATTGTTTCGCTCGCATTATCACGGCGACAATGACGGACGCGATCCGCGATCCACTGAAAGGAGCCGCAGCCGCGGAAACCGGCAAACGGCTGCTGGGAAATAATGGGCCGAGGCGACGTACCTGGCGGGCGGTGGAGGAGAACGCCCGGCGCTGGGCGGCCGAGAAAGCTTGGCGAGCAGCGAACATGGTGGGCGGCCGAGAAAGAGCGGAGAAGGCAAGCGGGAGAGGAGTTGGGGATGGACGGCGGATGGATGACGGAGCTAGGCGAGGCCGGAGAGAGGAGCGGGTTCGGCGTGTATATGAGAGAAGGACGAGGTTTGGCTCGGACGACCGAGAGCTGGCGGGCTCGAGCTTTCCCGGCACCGCCCCGTCGGAAAGGGCGTCGGCCCGCGCACGCCATTCCCGTTTAGGGGCGCTTTTCACCTCGCAACCGCCAGGACTCCAAAATTCACTCACCGTCAGCATCGTGACCATACGTAGCCGGATCGCGCGGCAAGAGGCGCCTGCTGCTCGTTCTGCGCGGCTTTTGCTTCAACTGCTTATTCATTCTAGCGAAGACCTACGTACGGAGCAGGAACCCAAGGTCGGAAACAAGACGGACGTGCCGTTCCGGAAGGAGACTCGCTCCCGGAGCATGATATGTCCTAGCTTATTCGGAATTAAAGCTTGGAGTAATGAGAAACACCCCAAAGGGCGCCACCTTATTATGATTCCTTTGGGCCTACACAAACAAGCCCTTGCATAGGAGCAATAGGCCTATCCCCGGGGTCTTGGTAGACGGCTGATCATCATTGAATTCGATCTGCATGGCTCCCCTTACAGGGCTGACAATGAGCTAACCTGAAGCGGACAAATGTATATATATAGGAAGATGCACGCCCGCATGATTCGCGAGGTTGGAAGTGCCCATACTGCGCACAGCGGTGAGCCGAAGCACTTCTCTAGGATGGTGGCAGCCGCATGTTTGGACTCTCATCAGTCGGAACATGCACGCAGCGATCTGTCGGTGCACGGAGCGCCAATTGAAAGCGGATGGTATGTTAGAGGGCACGGGCCAAACTCAATCACTCATTGCAAGTAGAATATGCTTTATGCGAGGGGTGTCCCCGGAACTATAATGAGAGCGTGTGGCTTCTACAACCACTGTCTTAGCGGACGAGATGCCAAGCCAACCCCAACTTCAACTTCCACGGGAAGCACGGAACATTGTTCGCGAGTGCGCAGCTGCCTGGATGAAAGAACTTCGCGCCGAAGTCAGGCGCGATTTTAGAAGGACGTCTGAAGGTCTCGGCTTAAGAAGAGCGTCTTGAGGCTCGGATTGGCCGAAACCGACGTTACGTGCCTTGGTACGTCGGACAGTCCTCCATACTTCGGCTAGTGGCCTGACATATGGTGATTGAAGCGGCAGTAGCAAGCTCAGACGTGCGCCTACAAAATCAATGGCCCGTAGTCCAGACTTTGCGTTTTTCTTGTGTGGATAAGGTTTGGTGGGCGTTTGACCTGGGCGACGAAAGCATTATTTTAGTTGTGGAGGCGGCGCCGATGGCGTGTCGATGAAAAGGGGCGAGGGGCTGGGCGACAGCACGGGCGAATGGTGTGGCGGCACCATGTTGGAAAGCTCCTTTCGTGCGGCTTGGTCGAAGGTCCCAATGCAGGACGTCGTTCTGCGGCTGTGGCTGGGCGGCAGAGCGATCTCTCTGTCGCGAGCGTGAAGCCTGCACAGCATCTTTGCGGGGGAGGCTTGCCCAGCGCCCCAGTTCAAGGCCAGCCCGAAAGTTGAGGTGCAGACATTGTTTGTGCGGTAGTCGCAGGAGCGCGCCGGCGCAAGGCGGACATGCGCCTGAACAAAAAAAATTTTTTTCATGGCTTTCTTTTAAGATGAAAGGGAGAGAGGCGCGCACGTGATGGTAGCCGGCAGTCGGCCGAGCGGCCGCGGCTATGCCAGCATGGCGTCACCGGGAGCCGAGGCTCGGCGGATCGGTACATGGCTGGGCTGGGCAGGGCTGGGCCGGCGCAAGCGAGAACGGCGCGGAAGGCGGGACGCGGGGAGCGAGTACCGCACCATGGGAGCATGGGCGCACGGGAGCGGCGACGGCAGGCGCGGGCAGATGCCATTCCCCCTTTGGCCCGCCAGACGCCGGCACGCACGCCTCGTGCCTTCCCGACGACCGAGGTCGACCTAATAAGGGCTGAGCTAGTCCCGCGCCCCAGCGACACCTGATCGCCCGCGTCCCGTCATTTTGTCGTCTCAACTCCCCGCCGCCGGCCTCCACCGCAATGTTCAATGCAGTAGCCCGGGCTGCTCGATCCCCGGCCTGGTCGTCGTCCACTTCCCTCCTGCGCCGCCGCTCTCCCCAGGCAGCTTCGTCCCAGGCAAGGCCGACGACCGCGTCCGCACAGCACGCTTTGGCTGACAGCACCCTCCGCAGATCCTCACCATGGCGCCCGCCGCAAAGCGCGCGAGCAGCTCCCTGCCGGAAGGTACGTCCCGCGCCCGGCGCACCCGCCCCGCCGCCGGCGCCCGCGCTCACTCTGGCAGGCTACCGCGAAGACCCGAGCAAGGGCGCGATGCTCCGCTTCGAGGACTCGCTGCCGCGCCTTCCCGTCCCCTCGCTGCAGGAAACCGCCCAGCGCTACCTCAAGTCCGTGCACCCGCTCCTCAGCGCGGCCGAGTTCGAGGCCACCACTAAGGCCGTCGACGAGTTCGCCGCCCCCGGCGGCGCCGGCGAGACGCTGCAGAAGCGCCTCGTCGCCAGGCGGGAGCAGCCCGGCGTACGGAATTGGATCATTGACTGGTGGAACGAGGCCGCGTACCTGGCGGTCCGGGACCCCGTCGTGCCCTACGTCAGCTACTTCTACTCCCACCGGGACGACCGCAAGCGGCGGGACCCCGCCAAGCGCGCCGCCGCCATGGCCACGGCCGTGCTCGAGTTCAAGAAGCAAGTGGACGGCAAGACGCTCGAGCCCGAGTACATGAAGAAGCTCCCCATGGCCATGAGCAGCTACGAGTGGATGTTCAATGCCTGCAGGAAGCCCGCCAAGCCGTCCGACTACCCGGTCAAGTACCCTTTCCAGGCGAACGAGCACCTGGTGGTGATTCGAAAGAATCAGTTCTTCAAGGTCCCGCACGCGGTCAACGGCAAGCAGCTGAACACGTCGGAGCTCGAGAAGCTATTCCGGCGGGTGTACCAGATGGCCGAGAAGAGCCCGCCCGTTGGAGTGCTGACGACTCAGAACCGCGACGTGTGGGCCGATGTCCACGCCCGTCTCCTAAAAGCTCATCCCAGCAACGCTGCCGCCCTGGAGACTATCGAGTCGTCGTCCTTCGTCGTTTGCCTCGACGATGCCACGCCGGTGACCCTGGACGAGCGTGCGCGCCAGTACTGGCACGGCGACGGGCGCAATCGGTGGTTTGACAAGCCCCTTCAATTCATCATCAACGACAACGGAACGTCGGGCTTCATGGGCGAGCATAGCATGATGGACGGCACACCAACTCATCGCCTGAACGACTACGCGAACGCCGTCATCTTCGGCAACAAGCTCGACTTTGACGACGCCTCAGTGCGATCCAACCTTCCCGAGCCGATGCCGCTCCGGTTTACGCTTGATGCGCAGCTTGAGGAAGACATTCGGGCGGCTGAGACGCATTTCGAGTACCAGATTGGCCAGCACGAGCTGCGCGTGCAAGCTTACCAGGGCTACGGCAAGGGACTTATCAAGCAATTCCGATGTTCGCCCGATGCCTACGTGCAGATGATAATCCAGCTTGCCTACCGCAAGATGTACGGAAAGAACCGCCCGACGTACGAGTCTGCCGCCACGCGACGCTTTCAACAGGGCCGCACGGAGACCTGCCGTACGGTTTCGGACGAGAGTGTCGCCTTTTGCGACGCCATGTGCGACCCGGCCGTCCCCGCGAACGAATGCGCGGAGCTGTTCCGGAAGGCTCTGAACGCGCACGTCAAGTACATCACGGATGCCAGCGATGGGCGTGGCGTTGATCGTCACTTGTTTGGGCTGAAGAAGTTACTCAAGGACGGCGAGGAGCTGCCGAGCATTTACCGGGATCCGGCATACACGTATAGCTGCACGTGGTACATCTCGAGCTCGCAGCTCAGCTCGGAGTACTTCAACGGCTACGGTTGGAGTCAGGTTATCGATGACGGCTGGGGGTGCGTTGTTCAACCCGTTCTTTGACGATAAGCAGTCGCTGACCAGACACGCAGCATCGCCTACATGATCAACGAAAACAGCATTCAATTTAACGTGGTCAGCAAGCACCTCGGATGCGAACGGATGTCGCACTATTTGAACGAAGCTGCGGGCGATATCAGGGACGTTATGGTGCCGACGATGGAGAAGCCGAAGGCGAAGCTGTAAGATACGTAAGCGCGTCGTTGGATACCACTAGATGGGATGGGTTGCATATACGGGTCGCCGGTTGCTTGGAGCGTCGTTCGATATCGCGAATTTAGAGAGTTGGGACGCTATTCCTGCATCCCTGTCGCATCGCTTGCGTGGCGCTTTCTGCTTTCTACCGCGTCACCTTTGCGCGACGGGATGTATACTAAACCAAGAGACGTATCTGTGCTAGCGTCTTGGACGCTCATCTGTTGATTTGGAGTCTACAAGCTGTTGAACAATCATCCATTGTTGAACCTTGTTCATAATTCGGCGGCATAGGATGGAACAAAGTGGCCACCATTGGTTGATAGGCAGCACAAAATGTACGCTGTTGATACATATCCACCCACACAGATGGAATAAGAAGCAAACGTCCTCAAAAGCTGTCGTCAAGTTCACGGTCAGGTCGTACCACGCTTGGACTGTTCTCCTGTCCATCGTCCGAGAAATCGCCACCTGCCGTCAACAACAGGTCATCGACTATGCGTTTGCTGGCCTCACGCGCTAGAACGAGCAGTTGTTAGCGTACAAGCAATCCTTGCGGGCGGAACAAGCCACGTACCTGGCGTCTGAAGGACGCGGCCCTGCGGCACGTGGAACATCATGGTCTTGGGCGGGCTGAACTCTTCTTCGTCGCTGTCCGAGTCCCACAACCCTCCTCCCCCTCCTCCCCCCCCACCGTAGGTCCTCGTGCCGGGCGGCGTTCCTTCCTCGTCCCTGTCCCGACCGCCGCCGGCTCTCTGCTTCCTGCCGGGCGTCTGCACGCTCACGCCGGGCGTCCGCACCGGCGACTTCAGCGGCGACGAGAAGATGTCGGCGCGCAGCTGGGGCGGCGGCGCCGCCGGACTCGACAGCGGAGAGCTGTCGTCGAAGGTCAGCTGCCTGGCCGTGCTGGCGCCGGCTTCGGCTCCGGCTCCGGCTCCTCTGCCCGGCGTGGTCCCCGTCGTCGTCGTCTTGCGCGCCGTGTGCGGCGTCGCCGCGATGCGGTACGTCTTGTTGAGGACGTGGTGCAGGAGCGGGTCGGTGTTGGGGTTGGCGCGACGTCCCGTCGCGGCCGACGAGACGGACGGCGGGGCCGGGGCGAAGGGCGACGACGAGGGCGACATGGACATGTCGGGGAGCGTCTGCTTGCCGGGAGTCTTGGGCGGGGCGCGCGCATCCTTGGCGGCGGCGCTGGTTCCGGGCGGCGAGGTCTCGCCGTGGATCTCGCGCTTGAGCGTCTCGTAGGGAGAAGGGTACTCGGCGAAGGAGGGCTCCTCGTCGGCGCTTGGCTCGGTCTGGACCCGGGATTGCGTTGGAGCCCTGGGCGTGCTGTGTGCGTGGGCAACCGAAGGCGACGACATTAGAGGGGTGCTGTCCACATCGTCGTAGTCAACGCCAGTCGGCTTGGCCGGCTTCTCGCCCGCGTCCGACGAAATCGTCTGGTCGGCGGTTGTCTCCGTGTAGCCTTCCTGTGTCGTTGTGTGGTCGTCATAGGTGCGGGAGTCGACGTCTCCGCCCTCGGACTGGTTGGCGACGTCCTCGTAGCCCGAGAGAGACACATTCGCGCTCGCTTCGAAGAATTGTTTCCAGAACTGGGCCGTGTTAGCGCGGCGGCCGACCGCTGTGGTAGTTGGAGCATGCGAACCTTCGAACCCTCCCAAACAGCTTCTGAATGCTTCGCGTATTGCTCCACAACTGGCAGGATGCTGGTGGTGACGATGCGGTGTGCGCGGCTGAAATTGTGGTCGATCTCTATCGTGCCGGTCAGTTTGAGCTGCTACCGCGTCTAGACGCGTAGAGTACGGGAGCCATTACCTTGTAGCGTGAGTGTGATTGACTGTTCAAGCTTCTCCAACTCTTCAGTGAGCGTAAGATTGCGCATTGTCATTGTGCTTGGCCGCGCCATGGTGGAAACACTGTCTCGGAGAGGTGAGCGGACGCGACGCGCACAGATGGTCTGTGGACGCAAATTTGAGCTAGCGGTTGTTATCACCAAAGGAGCTTACTAACTGTGTGATTATTACTAGGGCAAATCTTCTCTCAATGTTTTCGCGTCGCGCCCAAACCACTCGGCTTTCATCTTGCAAAAAAAAACAAAAAAAAAAAACAAAAAAAAAACAAAAAAAAGGTTTAGGGGGTTTGTACTTGTCGAATGAAGCCTGAGGTACGGCCATTCTAGGCAAGAGGCATCGTCATCAAAACTAGAGTGGCCTATCTACCTTTCAGTATCGCCACCTTTTCAGCTTATCGTGCTAGCTCGGCGGTTTACTTCACAATTTCATGCTTTCCTGACGCTTGTGAGCTCAGGATTTGCACGAGTACGTTCGAGCGCTTTTCACACCGCACGTGTTTCATGCTAACACCTTGTAGAGCGATAACAGATTTGAATATTCCTACATTTAGTTGGCAGCTCGAATAAGGAACGACCTAGAACAAAGAACATAATGCTGCATAGCGAATCAAAGGACAGAGAAAAAGGGCCAGACGGCCAGGGACATCTAATCACGAGGGAGGAGATCCAGCAGCATTGGTTTGGCCAAACGTTCCTCCTTTGCAAACCTCTCTGCTCGCACTTTGACAAGAACAGGCGGCTAAACTTCAGGGCTTCCTCGCCATTGTGCAATAAGCTGCAGGCCTCTAAGTAGCTTGCCATAAATATGTCCCATAATGCATTAATCATGTCGGAGTTAGTATGTGGTCGCGGAAAATAAGGATCGTTCTTCCAAAAGGCTTCTACTGCTAACATCGTTTCCTCTTCGTTCCGATTAATCGGCCGGCATAAGTTGAAGTCTATTACCCATAACGATATTTCCCGGTTTAGGAAGTTGGGATAATGAATTCCAGCCCTCCGCGTAGAGGTACTTGTCGGAAGCTTTGACAGTTCCTCGATAACAACTATTTCGGTGTAGGTGGGCTTTGAACCCACCACCACCTCGATATCTCTGCTGTCCAGGCCGGCCTCCCAATGAATGATAGCTAGTGTGGCCCCGAGCAATTTTGTCATTCCATCCACATCACATTTCAATGCGTGCAGCCGCGCAACAGGAAGTTTGAAATTCCGCAAGGTAAAAAAGCTTACACGCCCAGAAGTCCGCTCGTCTTCCTGGCCCAAGTAGATCCGGGCGATGCAGTCGGCATTTCTCGGATCTCTTTTAGCATCATCCCTGTTTGTAGGACCCCAGTTGTCCACGAACGTGTCGCGTAGGGATTGTGGCAACGGGAGTACCCTCTCCATACAGACGACGTGGCCTGGTCCACCTTGGCCTTGCTCTGAGATGGCGGGCACTTTCTCACGGTGGACTGCCCACCATTCTTCATCGTTTTTGTTCACAAAATAGCGGGGCTCCGGCACACGCATCGTGCCCAGAAAGTCGCGTGGTTGCGGCGGGTTCGCTCGGCGTAGATCCTCGTACGCCCTTACTACTTTGGAGTAGCAGATATATTCGTTCCAGAGCTGGTCATCATTCTGGCGGGCTAGCCTGTAAGCGTTCGTGCTCCCCGGTTCTCCGTAGACGTTTTTTTCTATAGGCACCGGACCTAATTTCGCGCCAGTTTTCGTAACTTTCCGCACGAGGAGCGTGGAATTGCATCTCCTTTGCGAACGTAGGTCCTGTATGGACTGGGGCCTTGGATGATATAATAGGGCTAGGCGAGGACGTAGCTAAGTCTAAGGCGGCCATTGATAGCGTTTTGGGAGTCTTAGAATTCATTGTATAGGAACAGGTGTGAATACAAACAAAAGGGGCTTGTACAATGAAACACACAATAGAGGCGAGACCGTTGAAAAGCTCGAGATCTGTCTACAATGAGAGCAGTGAGGTTACGGAGATTGTCTTAGTGCATTAGGAATTGGAAGCGGCCCATCAAGCTTATCTTGATGTTTGCGACTTCTTTACAATACTTTCACGGTCAAGCGCAATGTTGAGTGCTGCGCGGAGCAATTTCCAAGCTATGCACGCGCTAGGAAGCCTAGGTACCTAATTTACGGAGAAGCCCCTATCACAGCTAGTCAAGCGAAGCGACTTCTAGATATGCTTAGGCTTAGAATAGTCGATAACATCTCTATATGGTTAGTGTCGAAGGACAGTATTACGGGCGGCACGGCACAAATAACGCACTTTATGCTATCGGATTGAGGTGCGGACGGAAGTGTGAGGCTCCGCCCGCGATCAACAGGAGTTCTGATGCAGCCTAATTTACGTGCCCAAATCCTGTGCGGATGTTGTTTTACTGCGTAGATAGTTCGTGGATGGGAGCTCCCCGTTCCTTTCTTCACCTCAATTCAACGTAAATCTGTTTATCAAATCTGCGCGCTCCGTGATGCTGAACGTACTTATAGTACTTATTCAATACTTAACGCCCTAAACATGTTGAAAATGACAATTTGCTCTACGATCCGTGACACAGCCGCCTCTCGCACTGCTCAATAAACTTCGCTCCCGGCCACATTCCTGCTTCAGAGTGTGTCATTGCGCTGCACAACCCCAGGTACCCGTCCACAAAGGCATCCCAGAGCTTCCTCTCCTCATCGTACTCGCCATCGGTACTGCTATCGCTACGGCATGGCGGGCGCGGATAATACGGATCGTTGACGAAAAAGGCGTCGACTGCGGTGTCGACTGCGGTATTATCGCGTCCTATATGGCGGCATTGGTTGAAATCGAGAAGATAAAAGGCCATACCAGACTGAGTGAGTGCGGTGGATGCAGTACCAGGCGGGTCTGACCTGGCGTTGAGCTGCGAGCTCGCAAGGGATTTAGCTGTGGCGGCGATGTCATTCATAGAGACCGCCGCCCTCTCCCCTAGCGAAGAGCCTCCAAGCACAAACTCTACATCCCGCGCATCTAGTTTAGCGACTGAATGCATAACTGCCAGTGCTGCGCCCATCGTGGTTGCCAGGTGCCTAACAACGTCTGCTGCGCCCTCCTTGGTAACCCCATTCATCTTAAGCAACAGATCCTCCAACTTCGCTACGCTCAGTCCAAAGTTTCTCAACGTGAAGAATCTTCTAGGTGCCTGGCGCCCCTCTCCGTCGCGACTCTCGTACCGGCGCCCGCGCCCCAAGTACACCCTTGCTAGCGCATCGCCGTTTGTGCCATCAGCGTGCGCTCTGTCAACCAAGTGTGGAGCGCAGTATGCGTTTATGAGGTAGGCATGGGCACGCTGTGGGAGCGGCGGAATGCGCGTGGATATAAGAACCGCAGGAAGCGCTCCGTCTCGTTGTGACCTGCCCACCGCGGCGCTGCCTATGCTAGAGTCATCTCCATGATCGCTGCCGCCAATCTCCAGCCGCACCCGCTCCTGCAGTGGGAATGGCAGCTCATAGTTGCGGCTACGAGCCGCCCACCAGGTATTGTCGCCAGCATGCACAAAGTTGAGCGGTGAGGGGAGGCGCAGCGATGCGAGCAGCGTAGCGGCCTCGCGGGATGTCGCACGGCTCACTTGGAGGCTGGAGGCTATTCCGACATGACATCTGTAGTCGTGATAGAGATCATGCGGAGAGTGTCGGGAAAGTTTCAGAGCGGCACACGAGCTCCTTTTTGTTGGTGTGGTCACGGTGGTCGTGCTGACAGGCTCGGAGTACACGATGCCACATGCGCCTGCGCCGATCTCGCGCCAGACAAGAACGGGTTCAGAAGGAGTCGGAGTGAGTTCTGCAACTGGAGCAGTAACCTTGGTGGCTGTCTTGTACATCGTTCTGGTGATTATGGTATTGACGACGGACGTTGATAATGTGAAGCGAAGAGTATTTTCAGTAGCTAAAGCAGTGAGGAACTATGGATGTAGAGCGAACAGAAAGATGGGTTGTCAGGGCCTTTATAAAGGCGAGCAGGACCGTCGCTCTGATTAGATTATCTTTTGGACCTAGAGAGTGCCATGGAATGCAAGACCACCTTTTCACTTCGTTCTCCCTCCTACGGGTAGCTCATTTGCCTTTTCTTTTTGCACCCAACGTCCCGCAGAACGGATTAATCGGCCGGCCCGACGTAGAATGCGGCGTTGTTAGATCGCTAATTGCCGCAAGTTCTCGGGGGTTGAACTTGGCTCCAGGATCGCCACTTTGCTCTGTACGACAACCGTTGCGAATGTTACGCGTTTGTTGTATCGAGCTGTTGTAATAGGAGAGATAACGGTATGGCCAGATAGAAGTACGGAGGCCTGGTTACAGGTGGTGGCGGCGGTGGTGGTATTGAGAATGCAGACCCAGCGGGCGAAGGCCCGCTATGCAGCCCATCTATGGGTACTCCTCGGGGGTCTTAGGTGCCGAAAGCCGGGTCCCAATGCCGTGGGTTTCCGGGGCCTTGTGAGGCTTCTAGCGGGTTACGGCTAGGGAAATGCCACTTGTTCTACGTAGGACTTTGGGGAGCTCGCCACTATTTAACAGTCTATTTATGTTAACGTAATCACCCACCGAGTGTCTCACCCCATCGAGTGTCTCACTCATCACCACCACCACTCCGAAAAGCTTCATAACTCT
>MU001684.1:10066-33704 GCA_010093515.1 Lineolata rhizophorae | reverse complement strand
CGCGTCCCTGAGACACTCGATGGGTTGAGACACTCGGTGGGTGATTACGTTATTAAACATTTAAGGCAAATAGACCTATTAAATATGCAACCTAAGTAAACCAGTTAAAATTGCATAGGTATAGTAGCCTTTTAACATGCCAAGACCATGTGCCAAGGTCTGGCTAACAGGCCAGGTCAACTGTAACCAGGTAGAAGCTTTGCTTCCTGTTGATTTTTGGCCGTATCGAGTGAAATGCTACTATACGTAGAAGTACAGCATCTGCGAGTGGGCTGGGCACGTACGTTCAACTCCGCCTGGATCTCACTACTAGACAGATCACTAGATAGGCCTTATACTTCGGTTCTACATCTTATCTCCACCTCAATCGGACTTTGGTTCTATAACAGTGCTGTACGACTTGTGATCCGCTCCTTGATAGACTGGTTTTTTTTATTTACTGAGCTTCTATTGATTTCATTCTGTCTTTCTTGTAGGTAACAGATGTAAGGGGCTGCGCAGAGGTTGCCGGTGCCTGGTAACAGGATTGTATTCGATAAGGAGCCGAAAGGCTCTCGGATAGAGTTTTCTACCTAGCAGAGGATCGGAGGTACTCAACCCCGATCCGAAGTCTTACCGAAGGTTCCACCGAGGATCTACCTGGGCTCTAGCCCATTACAACAGACAGCCAAATAATTTATCAATATATTAACGAGGTTATACCTGTAGCCCTCTCTTGTTACTCGCTTCACTCGTACATAGCTTGCTTCGCGGCCTGATTAGTCTTGCCTCGCTTTGCTTCACTCAACTACTATCGCCCATGTCGAGCGTCTCAGAGAGTACGGTGTCAAACAGAGTGCATTAGGTGAGGTTGCAGAGCACGAGCTAAGCTCTATTCTGCGATCTACATGTGCCGCATAGAGCGGAGCCGGGGCCGGCACCGCGTAGCCGTAAACTTACGTGCTACTGCTGCCACTATCTATGCTGTCCATGACAGCCCGTATAGTGCTGAAAAAAGATCTTGCTTCACTTTGCTCTACTCGATTACGATATCTATACTGGAGCTACACTAGTTCTTTAGGTGTTAGCGAGTATATGTTCTTAGCTGGCAGTGTTGCACCCAGGGTGCGATACTGTGCCAGGCTAGGGCATGCTAGTTCTTACAAGGCTACACTACAACTCGTACAAAGTTGAAACACGTTGATATTCAACGCCTCCGGATTCGGCAAGAAATTGATAAAGGCTGCGTCGCTATAGAATAGGTGGCCACAGCTAATATAGTCGCTAACGGCCTTACAAAGGGCTCTTGTACATCAGCATCATGAGCGATTCGTAGGACAGCTTGGATGAGTGGATTTTCCTCAACACCTACGATCTATCGTATAATCTCAATTGCGTGTAGTTTCCTACAGCTTCAAATCTGGGGATGTGTGTTGGATCCTAAATGTAGTTAGACTGCCCAGCTCGCGTACGTTACTCTATCGGATCAGGGACCGATCCAGGATCTCTTCCGGACGCTTTCGTAGCACTCTTCCGAGAACGACACGCTCCAATTCCACAATGCGCGCGTGCCTATCACGACAAAAATCCAGCCGACGTTAGATTTTACTAGCAATTCCCCAATCCGGGGCCGCGACCGAATGATTGGCTCGACACGCCGTTGGGTCGAAACGCTGTTCCGCCGCGTTCCATGTGCCCGGGCGGGCGCCATTGGGCACGGCTATGATGGAAAGGCTCGCCGACGTTCGATTTTGCGATGCAAGTTGCCGGATCCGGACGAGGCTGGTGTGGTTGGTTGGATGCAGCGACCGCGTGGCCGGGCGACGGCGCGAGCGCACGAGAGAACAGCCTCATCTAGCGTGTTGATAATTATGCCGACGGTCGATTTTGCGATCAGGACTTCCTGATCCAGCGCGGCGCACGGCTCGCGATTGGGCGCGTCGACGGGTGGCTTGCAGTTGCCGCATCGGCACGCCGTGCGACCACCTGGGCAACGAGAGCCGCATGCCGATTTCGTGACGAAAATGTCGACGTTCGATTTTAGGCCGGAGGTTGCCGGATCCGGTCGGGGAGGGCGTGTGGCTTGGGCCGCAGGCCCCGGGGCGCCGCAGCCGTGGAGGAGATGACGCTGAAAGGCGAGGAAAATCCTGCCGACGTTCGATTTTGCCGCGGCGCCGGATTTCCCGATCCAGACGGCCCGCGCGCGATTGGTTGGATCCTGCCCCCGCGTCTTGTGGCGCCAACCGGCGCCCGGCGTTCGCCCTCCCTATCCTCGAGAAACAAGCGCGCATCCAAACTCAAAACGGGCCAACTTACTTTGCTTCGTTGCCACGCCCACTTTCTCTCCGCTTGCAGCCGTCCGGTCTAGGCCCGGCGCCTCCACATCGATGCCCTGGGACGAGTCCGGGGTCTCCCGATGCCGTACCAAAGCCGACCTCACGGTCAGGCTAGATGAAGCACCGCACGGCGCGGGATGCGAGGAGCGGACTGGAAGTATCGGCCTGGCAGCGAAGGATATGGGCATGTGGTAGGCGAGATGAATGGATCGCCAGGGCGTTGTTGCCTTGCGCCAATGCCCCCCTTTGGCCATCTGGTTTTCGCGTGCGCCATGTCATAGCGGAAATATAAGGCATGTTTGGCGGTTCGCGTGGTAGGCCAGACGCATGCAAGCACACTGCATTTGAAGTATATTCCATACCCATGCCAGAGCCTATTTGGCCTGAGCCGCCGCCGAACGCAGCGAAGTGCTACCCTGCCATCGCGCTATCCCCCACACAACCACTGCTTTATGCCTTTCCTTCCTTCTCAACTCTTACCCAACGCCTCTAGCCAATGCGCAGGAACGCATCTCGTGGGACGAGTTTGAGATTTCGGACAGCCGTAATCTTTCGACGTCGGTTAGTTTGAGAAGAACAGCGTAAGCGCGACGATCACGATCGATAGCTCCGGCTTTAGAAGTTGGCTCAAAACACGGGACATGAAACGTTGCGTTTGCATGACTACGAGTTCGAGTAGTCCGACGATTCCGCCTGCAATGTAGACCGAAGACTTGACAACGACTCGCGCGATCCAGAACACAAGTTTGCTAACGGCTCGTACGAGTTTGTAGACTTCGATAATTTGCTGGACAAAGAGCAACATGGCAAGTGTGGTTTGGATAATGGACACAGCGTCGTTATTTGGGCCATGAACGGCCGCATCGGATGCCATATTGGGCGTGGTGGGATTTGTAGCGCCCTTGTCGGCAGCGATTGTGTAGTGCGTATTTCGTCCGAACCCGGCCGGGCGAGGTGCGAGCAGAGTTCTAGATTTTCTTTTCCGCTGTAGACAAAAACGCGTTGCTGCAGACGAGGACCGAAGAGCGGAGCTTAATTGTAATGTAGTAGTGGCTTGAATGCGTGTTTAGAAGAGCGTGGAGGAGATCGTTCCGCGGGGTGGTAGGGCGGATTATAAGAAGATAAAAGGTCCCCAAAAACAAACAGAGGCGCGCGTTATAGCACACTCTTATAGGCCCATGGTTTGTCAGGCGGACAAGTCCGCAGGAGAAAGATGGAATAGCAGCTACGATAAGATAAGCAAGACCTACAGCAAGGCCAAAACATTGCCTCACTTTACGTCTGTATGCCTCCTAAACCAAATACCTTTATTCTCTTTTCTACCGTACCTGGACGCCTAGCGCCTTCTGCATCGTCGAATCATTCCTCGGTATCTCTGTGTTTGGGTACACTTTTTTAGGTATCCCGGCATAAACATGTCTCTGGCACTTTTCTCTTCGCATACATTCCAATTCTCAGCAGCCCTTATGGAGTAGCTCCTAGGTTGGGCAGAGATATAGCGTAGTTGCTTGTACGTGATCTCACGATGTCCTTGAACGGAGATAGGAAATGATGTGTCACGCTTCCACAGCGTCTTGCGTAGCTCCTCGGGGTTTTTCTCGCTGGCTCTTGTCACTTCGCCAATATATATTCGGCTGGCATCGCACTGCAAGTCTTCGGTTGGGATTGGCTTAACTTTGGTAGAGCGAGGCACTGAAGCTTTTACCTAATTTTTTTTTTTTTTGAAAGCAGGGCTTGTGTGTGCGAAACATGAAAATGGATATTGTTAGGAATGGCCGCGGAGGGAGGAATGCTCTGGGACGTTAGCATGGTCTTGAGATCCGAATATCGGCGTTGAAGCTGTCGCGTTCGGGCTGTCTAGAAAATCATAGTTAGCATAGTAGTTGCCTGTCAAAGGGTAGTTAGCGATCAAAATTCTAAGTGGTCTCTTACATCGATGAAGCCTACATTCCGGGCGGCACCGCCGTGCCAGGGCCACGCCGAAGCAGAGCGCTCCCCGTCGTCCTTATATCTGCTCCTATCCAGCCGTCTAAGCTAGGTCTCTTGCGCGCTCCCAACTCAACGCTTAGCTGGACGTGCCTAGTATTTCGACTACCGCCCTCGCTCGTTCCGTTACCGTCTTGTATCCCCTCGTCTTTAGCAAGCGCCGTCCGATCGAATTCAACAGCGACGGGGTTAACATTGCAATCGACGCCTTCTTTACCAATGATTCGTGCTACCAGAATCCGCCTCGCCGTAGTAGAGGTATAACGCGTGGCTAAGAGTGTTCGGAGGAGAGGAAACCCTGGGACGCCTTTGTCAGGGGGCATCTAAGGCTGTGCGGCGCCTGGGAACATTTTGAAGAGGGAAAGTGGCTAGCCACAGAGTTTATTGAACGATGTGAGAAGCTGGTAGAGCATAGGCCGGGAAAAGTACAGTGATCGTGGCATGGTTGGGGCATGTCCCATTGAGTTCACGAGAATATCGTTATTTTAGAGGAGTTCTTGTACTTGGTATCAGACTTCACTTCTAGCTAGGGCGTCTTTGGTATATGCTGCCTTCCCATATGATTTCTTAAAGGAATACAGGACAATGTATTGAGCTAGTAAAACAAAGAACCGTGACAGCTGAACACACACTTGAAATCCGTAGAATGGTTGTTCTGCTCCACGTTATATAGCCCCATTCCCCCTCCTACAGCTCAGCCCACCAGAAGCGCCTTCTCAAAGTAGTTGTAGGTGTGCAAAGATAAACCACTCTTGAGGTACTACCCGCGAATTCGTCACAATGCAGTCCCTCATTATCCTCGCTTTATCTACTCTCACTACAGCGCTTCTCTACCACATCTTTGGTACCGGCGGGCTCCTGGTCATCCTCAGCAATTTCCTCCGCATCGGCATGGATTTCCTTACCTTCTTCAAAACTCATGACCACACCCGACTGAGCTATATCCTGGATGATTTGCTTCAGATCGCGCTGCTGCCTGGCTTTTTCGTCGCTCAGATCGTGATTCGGATATCGCGCGGCCGCCCGACTGAGTGGCCGCGGCTTAGGTGGAGGAATGCCACAAGCGGTGGCTATTGTTGTGAAAAGTGGCTGTACAACGAAGAATAGCATAACGTGCGGCAGGGGGTCCACTAGACAGAATAGAGCTTGTCCGGGAAATGGCTTTCTAGATTTTGCAATGCTTAAATTAATATAAAGCATTGCTTGCACTCCTAAATCTCTAGCTATGAATTCTAGTGAAGCATGATACTGCCGCTAACAACAGCTCTTGATATAGCTCCAATAACCATTTCTACGATTACTGCCACTATATCAGACTCTTCAACTCGGATTTCGGTAAGTTCGCAAGTCCTTAAAATTGTTCGTCCAATAGACCTTAAAACGTTCAAAACTCAAATCGTGGTTTCACCGTGGATGTGATGCCGGTACGCGCATGCGCAATTAAACTTTCCAATTGCAAGAAAAGTGCTTAGCACTCCAACGCAGTCATAGCACCCCTGTACAGTACAAATGAAAGAAATGTGCGAGAAATGTATTTGAACACATGCGCCCACATTTCCCCACGCTACCGGCACATTAATAGAAGACAAAACATTTTCAAGCTACCTACAGCTCCATATAAATATCCGGCGAGTTTGCAATTCCGGGGACAACTACACTTCTCTTCTCCCCTTGTTGGGGCCACATTGTCACCAATAACACATCCAACTCTACGCAGCACAGAAATATTCCTGCTGAGTTTTGCGTCTTTACGCAATTCCTTACTGCGACTACAATTTCTTCCTAAATTCCAAGGACCAATTCAATAGCTCGCAAAACGCTCAGCGTTAACAGAAACGCGTCTATTACATCACTACGTCCTACACCCAAGTTCGAGCCTACGCTGGAATAAGCCTGCCACCATAACTGCAGGCATGCCGACCACAACCACTCCGCCCTCTCTCTCGCGACCAACAGCTACGAGCCATAACCTCTCCACGGCACCCAGTACCCCTGCAGCCACGTCGGCTTCTCCAACTCCTACTAGCAAGAAATCCGAGAGCACCATCTGTCTCTGCCACGTTTTCGCGCCCCTCTTGGCAGACACAAATAGTACGCCAGCGCACATTCTCGCCGGGTGGGAGAAGGCAAAGGAAACGGGTGTGTGCATGTGCAGGCAAATGGATATCGAGGCGGCGAAGGCATTATGCGAGTTGCGAATGGGAGAGAGGGCAGGTAGGTAGAGCTAAAGGGGCATCTGCGAAGGGAAATGAATCGATGCTAAGCTGCATGCATGAAGAGTCGTATTGTACATCGGCCTTGAGAACGAAGTTAAAAATGCATGTTTGACGCACGTGGCATAGGATGAGCGCGCATTGCGCGAGAAGAGATTTAGATAGAGAAATGCAACTTGGATGAAAGGAGTAAGATCATGTTCAACAGGTGGTTGATATAGGGATAAAGCAGCGGGACGCACGCCTTGGGTGCTTGAGTACTCGATAGACAAGATATCACCCTAGAATAAGGGCGCCAGTACCAGCTTCAACTACTAAACACAACTCTAACTACTAGCACGTCACGTTGCGAATGGGATGTGGTCAAACCCAAAGCGATGGAAGCCCCTGCAATCACAGTGGTTGATGTAGGTCCACCTGTGGTATCACTAATCGCCGATCTGCGATCTCTCTTAGTCCTCAGCCGAGGGTCCGACGTCTATGCAGGCAGCGTGCGGGCTAACGGCCCGGCTGTATCCCGGAAGTGAGGAGGGTCAATGCGTGGTGTTGCATTCTTGTACCTAGGGTTGTGACTAAGGGGACAGTGCCCCTAGGCTGGCTTCAGTCACAGCCCCAACTTCTCCATCTCCCTCGCCAACTTCGTCTCCTCCCTCTTCTCCCTCTTCTTCTTCCTCCTCGCGTCGCTGGGGGGGCATCTCTTCCGGACCCCCCCACTTCCACCTCCTCGCCCGCCGGTTCCAAACTCGGCTCTCCCACCGCCACCGCCACGTCCGCGACCGCGCGCACCTCCGCCCCGGCGGCCACCACGCCCGGCTTGCCCAGTGGCAGTGGTGACGTCATCGGCAGAGGTAGCGGCGTAGGCAGGCGCGGCGGAGGCGGCGTCCGCGGCAGCTTGTTGTGGGCGCTGCTGTTGTTGAGGCGCTTGGTGCGCCTGGTGTTGTTGGCGCTGCTGATGCAGCGGCTGGGCCGCCTGCTGTGGCGGGGCAGGCTGGGCCGAGGAGGGAGAAGAAGAGGTCTGGCCGGGCCGGGATGCCGATGGGTCTGACGTGAATTAGCCTGTTCGCAGCAGTTGTGGAAGTGATGCAACGAGTGAAATGCTGCCCGCGTATGTAGATGCATATGCGTGCTACTGGACATGCTGTGCATAGATGACATGATGGAAATGAGATAAAATGAAATCATGTAGCTCACCCAAAGACCTCATCATCTGCTCGATCTCAGCAGCATGATCGCGGTAGGCGTCGCGAAGGACGCCGTTCTCATCGACGTATTTGTGCGTCATCTTCTGAGCGTAATCAGTAAGTATTATGGAGGCTCTATACCAAGGACACATCTGCATGCAAACGCACGCGCAAGCATGCACGTGGGAATCTTACCCTCTTGTTCTCTTGAGGTTGGTGGTGCGAGGTGAGAAAGAAGAGACGCAACGGTGGCGAGCAGCATTATATATCGTGGGCGCTGCACGTGAGGAATTCGCTAGCGCGACGGGTGAATGTACATAGGCTCATTCGTGCCTGCCTTGACAGGGCTGAAGTGCGGCACGGCAAGTGCGGCTGGCCGCTGTATTTGGCAGGCAGCTCTAGATCACTTGCTGCAGTTAGAGGAAAGTGCAAAGTGATTTGCCCTATTATTGTCCTTGGACTCGATGCTCGGATCTTCTCTATGCATTATAAGATTAGCGATATACTTTCGCTTACCTATGTCCAAGGCAGCTTCTACAACTTCTCATAGTGCAACCCAAAAGTGATCGTATATTGCAGATGGGCTAATGCTTAGAAACTTGGGCTCCGTGCATCTACTGGAGCCAGTGACACGTTGTTCACGAACCATACCATTCTATTAGAGACTGCCTCCCCGCCCTGCTAAAGATTAGCATAACAAAATCAAAAGCCTTCCAGAACGGGGAAGCAACGTGAAACCAATTTAGAAATTCCATAGATGGGACGAAGTTGGCTAGCGGCACTATATCACCATCGGCACAACGCCCCAGCTTCATATTGAGCCCTGTCGTACTTCCTTCCTGAGAAGCTTGAGCGCCATAATGATGCTGCATTGCATCTACAAAGCCATAGGACATTCACAGAATCGTGTTCACCTTCACATTGATTCCAAGTACCAAACTCAAGCCGCGTTACTGCAACAAGCATTGCGATATAAGCCTTACGAGATGAGAAGTCAACAACGGAGAGTACTACGAAGAGAATAACGTCTAAGATGTGTGTAAAGAATTTATTTGCAATACAGATACATTGTGTGCTAGTTGGTAGGAGATAAAGAGTGAGAACATCAGTTTGAATGGAGGCAACTTGGCGACGCTTAATTATGGCAGATGCTCATTCTCAGATCCATCTATCCTTGGCCTTTCGTTTTTTAACACTACTTTCATCCTATCGTATTCTGACCTTCGTAGATCCCGATTATACGACCGTCTACTACCAACCTACCTAGCGAGGCGACCTACACCGCCCGACGAAAGTACGAGCGAATCATCTGCTTTGCATAGGGCCCAATGATAAAAGCGCAAATAGCGACATCCATATGTGCACAAAGTTTTGCGGCGTACCTACGACTCTAACCCCAGTCTGCAGCTTGAAAGTGCCAAGACGGTATTACACACTGTATGTACTCCGTAGCTGCATGATCTATGGCGCATTAGCGGGCCGATCCGTGCGGGCCGTCCCGCGCCGGTGCTTTGCATTTCGCGTCCTGAGCATGGGGCGCCAGCCAACTACCGCGCAATGATCCGGCATGGCGGCGATATGCCGGGTACTAGCTTTTATAATACTCAGCGCGTGCCATCCCCGATTTCGATAGGTTAAGTATATCACATCGTGTTTCGGCTTTCCGCCTCGCGTGTAACGGGTCGATAAGATATCTCTTCTCGGCCGGATGTGTTTTCGCTGTGGGCTAAATAAAGTGAAACACCACCTAGAAAAAAAGAAGGAAGGAGGCAAGAAATAGGCCAGTTTTGACAATCTACTTTAGCCAGACGCTATTTCCTTTATGTCAAATATAGTCTCCAGCCGCTCCATAATTTCGGACAACTTAAAATAGTGCATATCCAGTGTCGTGAATGCCTTAGGTTTAGTATATCCCTCGTACACGGTAAACCATTACAACACATTATAGTACTATACGCATAGCTACTGATGAGGAAAATTTAATCCAACCACATAGTCAGAAGCTCAACTTCCTATTAACATTTCACTATCTATTTTGATGCTTTAAACTCTGATGCTTCAAACTTATATCTTGGAAGTCGTCCAAATGTAAATCAAGGCACTGCATAAACGAGGAGAATTGAATGCAGGGTTTCGCATCCCAGAGGTGATTCTTTAAAAATTACACTTCTTTGTTTGTTGAAGAGCATTACCCCAGAGAAAGTACCCTCAACATGCAACCAACGATCTCACATTGTTCTCTAACAAGCGGGAAACATGACCTTACACGTTTGCTATATAAACCTGGCCTCTATTTCGCTGATAATTTCTCTCTCTGAGAGGTTCTCACGTGGCCCCGCTTGCAACGTCCCAACAACAATATCTAAAATTAGTGGAAACCCCCTCCCAAGAGTAGAGCTAACGGGTGTCGGCTTCATACCAGCTGCACCCACACTACTCATCGCAATGCCCCCGCCACAGGCCTCTTACACGCACGGTGCACATGACGCGCACGTCTAGGCACTCCCTGGCGACACTTTCCGCGCGCAAGAGGCGGCCGAAGCGGCCGTGGCGCGAGCGCAATGGGAACGTGAGGAAGAACAGGAGCAGATCGCATTGCATCAGAATCGGATCGAGGCTATGAGGGAGCGAACGAGAGTGCTGGCCCTAGAGGCGAGGAAGAAAAGGCCTTATGCATTAGAGTTGGTACAAAAGAAATCGGTGCCGCTGCAGGACGAGGACCAGCTGCCGATATTGCCGCTAGATAATACGGAAGTGACGAATGAGAACAAAGACATTGCTATTAGCACCAATGCCGACGCAGTAGGGCTGAATCACAAAGGGCAACAGAGGATGCAAGACGGTACTGAAAACGAGACACGCGCATCCAATTCTAACTCCGTACACGAGTTCACGACCTATAATGCCATCCCCGGTAAGATGCCGGAGCAGCAGGAATCTACTACCGCCGCCACTACGAAGGGAGGAACCCGACTCGTGAACGACAACAACGATGATGCCACACTGTTCCGGAAGCGCGAAACATGGCCGGTGATTATCGGCGCTTGGCCGGAGGAAGAAGATTAGGCATGTAAACGGAGGATGAGATGAAATGATTACCTAGAATGAGTGAAGTGAGTATCTCTTTCTTAGGTATGCTAACAACTCAGAACCTTTTCCCTTCTTAAGAGATCTAGTATAGGAATGACGTCCTATGCTGCTGTTTTCGTACGACTCCTACGAAGGGTAGGGTTGTTTCTGGAGTCACTCATGCTTGAGTTTCTCTAGCACGATAAAGGTCCTCACGTTGAAAGTGGCTTTTGGCCCCACATAGGAATTGACAATTGAGGTTGTATTAGAAAGGTGCGGGTGTGGGCGAAAGCTCGATTCTTGAAGGAGGGCGCTTGGGCTCGCCATCTGCATTTACCAATAGACCATGTGTGCACGTGCTCTATATGTGCGAGCGAGAGATTATTTGTCCCTTCCTCAGCCTTTACTGCTATGCTAGAGAAGAGTCAGGGTGTGCACGTGCTCTTGGAACATTAAAGGAGATTAATTCTCTAAGTCAATAGATATTGCTGAAGCAACTATGTTCCCTAAATAAAGTCAATATAATCACTTATTATAAGCGGTTGGTAAGTTCTTTAATTTCAATACTAAGATCTAGCTAGTCACATATCATCTCGTAAAATTTCAAGATAATAATGTGGATATAACACCGGCACGGGTATTGGATAGGAGTGCGATGTATACAGAGCTACGATGCAGAGGTAGTATAGAGTGAGCAGCAAATTCTGGAATAAAGGAAATAAAAGCATCTGCCGCCTAAATATTTTCCCCTGCAGTCATAGTCATTATTGAATACCTATGTTACACCGCTATGGCTCAGTTAGCCACGCGAAGTGCTCAAGCCGTTCAAGGTGCATTATGATACAGCGTCCTTCTCCCATCAATGAAAATATACCTCTCCGCTAGCAACCCAATGGACTTGTAAAACATCATCTTTTTGGCCATGTTGTGCTTAGCAATCAAACAACCATGTCGACTAGCAGCTCACGGAAGTTGGGCAATGCCAAACAACAAAGCACTCAACAATCCAACAACACTAGGAACCTCTCAAGGGAACGAAGAGGGCCCAGGTCGCGCAACGGTCAAGTCGACGAAAATGCTTTTTCCTTTGGATCACTTACCAACGTAAGATTACGCAAATGTCTAGAAAACAAGCAAGAAATTATCGGCTTTGAACTTTGGCGAAGTGCTGCAGTGAACCAAACTTCTCGATTCCTCACTTAGCCAGTACAACAAAATCGGCTAACTAGTCCAGTGCCACAACTCAACCGAAGAAAAGCAGACACAAAATTGAAGCAGAACTCATAGAACACTTCTGAGACAGCTATGTTCATCACTGCAGCTCTTAGTAAACCATCAAAGTAATACCAGCCTAAGCTCTGCTGTCAGAAGTAAAGAAACACCTGAATTTCCCTCGACGGTTGGAAGCAAAACAATAAAAGGAACCCCATCGGTTGTCCGGCAAATAAGCCAAACAAAACATATCATTTCAGTACTGATGATCGGAGAAAGGCATCCCGACAACTCAACCAATGAGGAAGCACCTCATCTACAGATCGTCTACTCCATAGAAGAGCGACTCAAATGGTGTGGTGGAGAAGGAAAGAAAAGGAGAGCGGGAGGAGGTGAGTTTTGATGTTTAGGTGTGTGTGTCTTCCGCAAGTGACTGTTCGAGGTGCGCTTTCCATCGGCTCTGCAGCATTCCGCTGCCAGCATCTACCAAGCATGAACACGGTTCGCGGATAGCTCAACGCCCACAACCCCGCCCAGGGTACCCACATGGCCCTGCACACTTTCACATACGAATTGGCAGTTACGGGTGCCTGAAAGATTCACTTTATAGCGTTCTGAAGTCGTTTTACATATGCTTAAACATTGTGAATAGTAGACAATAAATCCTCATTTTGGAAAACTGGCTAGGTAAAAGACTGCGTAAACACTCTGTCAAAAGCTTTCATCCGCTTTCAGAAATGTTTTTAGATTCTTTCGGTACTAGAGCTTATGGCAATGTTATGATATAGGGTGCTAGCTGCTTAATGTTATTTTATAACCTTGAGATGTACTGGAATTGAAGCTTCTTTTTTACCATCACTTGCCTATTTAAGAACTACAATCCCCTTCCGAGCTATATTGTCAGCCAGGCGCAACTGCATTCGTCACTCGTCTTTTGAACGGCTTCAACCGGTTTGAAGCAAAATATGTCCAACATTGCATGGACAACCTTGCGTGTTGCGAGCTTTGCGTTTCTAACCGCGGCGTGTGTTGAAATACTCTTGCTAGACTATCGTGACCGAGTCGAAAACTCGCGTTTGGTTCGTCACAAACGCTTTGATCTTTTTATTCACCATCAACGGATCTATAGAGTGTGAATTCTGGAATTTGCCGAGCCATTGCTCAAATTCCTGGTCGCACACAGATCGAACCAACCTCTCTTCTTCTTTTCCAGAACCGATTTCTATCAGCCTTTCAACGTACACTACCTATCAAACACCACACCAAAAATACTTTCAAAATTCCACCAGCAATCACATTATCCAACTCTTTTTTCCTGATCCTATCAAGATGGACAGTCCTCCCAGTCCTCCTCTCGCCTTCTCCGGCAACGAACTTGCCGAGTACACACAGTCGCAAACCTGGAAGCAGCGCGATAATGGTTCGTTGTTCCTGGGCTTTGCTATTGCTATATCTATGTGACATTCCCGACTGACAAATGTGCTCCGCTGTAGCGCATCTCGATTATACCCAGCGTCACACTACCACCTCTCGTAGCACCGAGTCTAAGTATTCGCGTGTCCGAGACCGCTCTGCTGGGCTGCAAGAAGTCCTCGTAGTGGTCGAGTGCGAGGAGATTGTCGAGACGCCTACGCACGTGGTTACGCTGACCAAGGTGTGGACCGGACAGCCGCGCGTGGTGCCCATGGAGAACGTAGGTAGTCATGTTGATCCTAGTGGCGCGGCTTCCGACAAAGATGCTGAAGCATCTGATCGGTATATGGACGCGGAGGATGCAATCTTCGGCACCGAGCTTGACATGAGTGACCATGGTTCTGAGCTCGCGCATATGCCTGGTCCGGTGATGAACTCCACGTCGACGCTAGTTGGGGGTTCAGATGTCAGTGGCATTGCCAACTCGGGCGAAGCTTTGCCTATTGGCGATATAGTTGCTACGGTCGCTGACGATGTAGCTAAGAGCACGCCTTCTCCCTGGAACGACAACTTGAGTCCGGCAGTCGTCGGTCGCGTGTTGCCATCGTCCGCGCTCCAGACTCAGCGGTACCAACCCGACCCCGCAGCCCCGTCAATATATGCTAGTGCTGGTCCTAGCATTGTTTGTGCTGCTAAAGGAGAGGTGATCGTTACCGCCGACATCACCGAAGAGACGCCCAGCCCCGATGGCGGTCATGCCAACTTCGTCTATATCCCTCCAGGGACGTCCTCTAAGGCTCGATCGTCTCCCTCGCCGTGGGGCACCAGCACGGAAGTCACAACCAGCGACAGTGCCGCGTACCGCCATCGCAGCAACCTTCGCGACTCCCGGGAAAGGAGCGATGAGGGTCCTCGCGGTCGTCAATTTAAACGGGGATCACATGAAGGTGGACGCTCGCGGTCCCCGGCTGTTGACGCCGCACACAGGCGCCGTCAGGAAGCGGCCATGACGCAGCGCCGCGAGCGCGTCCGCAAAGACGAGCTTCAGAAAACTCGCCACCAGCAACAACGGGCTCAGCCGGCCCAGGCACCCGTCAACGAACCCAAGGAACCACTTCACCAAGTGCGTCAGCAACCTCCGCTCGCGGCGCCTAAGCCAATCCCTTCTCGCGCACCGTTCGTAGACGCCATCATACGCTGGGACGACGGCGCGGCTGAGGGACAGTACGAACACATGGCTGGCGTCAACTGGATCGGGCCGGCTCAAGTGGTGGGCCTGACAGACTCGGACGAATTCGAGCTGAGCATGGTGCTAGACGAGTACGAAGACGGGCCCGACGGCATGTATGCAGACTACTGCTGCATGCAGGGCCGTCCTCGCTTCGGCGTGGTCGAGGACGAGGAGACAAAGGAAAATGCGCATAAGGGGCCGAAGTTGGCTGGATCGGGGCCATGGAGGCCGAATATACCGGAGCGGACGGGGTGGAATGGCTATTGGTAGATGGAAGAATTGGAACTGGGTTGTATTGGGGAATGACTGAGAAGAAAAGCGTGTTCATAGAGCATTGCAAGCTGGGCTGAAGTACCGTTTGGTTTTCAACAAACCATGCAGGCATTGACCTGGCGGTTCCTTGGTCTCAATTACAGGCGTGTCCGTCCTCACAGGCAGCCGCCTAAGTGGTATAAAGGTATTGAACCTGAACCAGCTGTGAATTCCAGAATGTGATAACAAAGTGTTGGTGGGAATAATCAGTCGATGGGCACCTATGGTGGCCCTGCGCGAACCGATGCAAGTACTACTGGGAAGCAGCGAGGTTCGTAGTCAGATAACATCTGCGATGCATGTGACGATAGCCCATGTCATGGCGGATTGCTAAGAGACCGAAAGTCCGCCTTCGCTAAGAGGCTCGTTGGAAGCTCGGCCCGTGGGATGGGCCAGCTAAAACGGGGAACATGAATCGACCCCTAGAAATCGGTCAGGAAAACAATAGTGTCGACCAAGAAAAATAGATTGAAGCGAAAGACGAAAGGTGGGGACGAACGCGAAGGAGCAATGCGGCATTTGCCAACCGTCCTTTCGCCAAATTCGGCGTGAAACCAGCGCCAGGTGTCCAAAGATGGCATAACGGATTGTCAGATTCCGGTGGAGCTCTGGAATGGGTAGGCCAAGTCCATTGACATTGAGAACAGTACTATCTGAGGCTGCATAAATACGCCGTTGAGACACCTGTTAGGGGGCGTCTGCATCGTCGACCAGTTGCGGCGTGCTGCGCACGGCTTTCGTCGCCGGACAAATGCCTGCTACCACTCGCCAAAAAAATGAAATGCTGATGGCCGGAACGTCTGAGCGCGTTGGAGTGCGGTCGCTTCTAACGGCGTGCTAAAGGATAGAGCGCGAACGGGCACGTGGGAGGACGATTTCGGAAGCGGCAATTCTGTGATGAGTGCACACGAGGCATCAGGACAACCGAGCGTGCTTGACTTCCGTGAAGAGGGACACGCACGTTCGAGACTGCGTTCTGCAGCTGCGAGCCGATATCAAGGAGAAAAGGGGCGGCGTGCCGGGAGATCGTCCCTCCGACGCCGCCGCGCCCAGGCTGTTCTCCCTCGGTCTCACCACTGGCGCTCCGCACCACGCGCTCCCGTCGCACCCGTTGCTTGGCCTCATGTTCAAGACCCTAAAGACAAGCGCCCTCTCGGCGATCCGGTCCCGCACTCGGCGCCGGGATGCGGTCGCCCAAGACAAGGCCTCGGCCGAAGATGACACTGCAGGGCATGCGAGCGCTCGGTTTGACGACGTTGCTGTAGAAGAAAAGCGTAGCGAGATCACGAGAGCTGGTCCGCAAGACCCTGACGGGCTTTGTCTGCGTTGCGCGCAAATCGATTTTCCGCAGGTCCTCTGCTGCGCCGATATCCATGGCCGACACGGCAATCTCGTGCTCTCCTTGGGCTGCTGGGCCGCGCAGATCTTCGCCGACTTTTGTCCCTTCTGCCAGATGCTGAAGTGCATCCTCGCTCCCGTCGCCGAAGATACGTACGACGGCGCAGAGTTCGAGCTGCGCGCTTTCTCTGGCAAACTGTTGTGGCAGGCAGTCCCCGACGCGGAAGATGATGTTACCGCTCCCGACACAGTCGTGCTCGCCGTCAGCCCGACCATGCATTGGAGAGAGCTGCAAGAACCGAGCCAGATGTTGAGATGGTTGACTCAATTCGAGTTCATCGGCTTGCACTCGCTCTCGGCCGCGTCGCCGCCGTATTCACTTCGATTGGTGTCAAACGAAGCGATCGACTTCGACATTGTCGGTTGGCAACTCCGGCATTGCAGGTCGCACCACGAACGATGTCGCGTTAACGTATTCCGCCCCGTCCCTTTCTTGCGCCTGATGGACACAGAAACGAGAGAGCTCGTAGACTCATCTGGGGACGACGAATATGTCGCTCTAAGTTACGTGTGCGGTACTCCCTCCCTTCTATGTTTCGGTATTTGCGCTGACTGCTTCCAGCTGGGGCCCCCCGAGGGACTACGGACCGAACAATTTTCCCGAAGTCATCGAGGATGCCATCGTGGCGACGCGTTCTCTTGGGTTGCGGTATCTGTGGGTTGACCGATACTGCATTGCGCAAAATGAGAGCGAGAAGAAGCAGCTCCAAATTGCAGCCATGAACTTGGTGTATCAGAATGCGGTTGTGACTCTAGTTGCCGCCGCCGGTCAAGACGATTCCTTCGGTTTTCCCGGAGTGCGGGGAAAAGGGCGCGGCCCCCAGATGTCGGCCGATATTGCCGGAAAGAAATTACTCTCGTCCCTTCAGAACCCGACTAACGAAGTCCAAAAATCCAAATGGTTGACCAGAGGGTGGACGTACCAGGAGGGGATCCTCTCAATGCGACGGATTTTCTTCACAGCCAGCCAAGCTTATTTCGAATGTCGATCTACGGCCTGGCGCGAGGCCATGAATGGCGCCAGGGACACCTCTACGGGACGCGTTGAAAACTCGGTCCCTGAACGGTTTGGTTCAAGGGTCTTTGACGACACGAAAATGTCGGGAGAGTCAAGCATTGCTGTCAAGGATCGTATTGGTGAATACTCGCGAAGGAACCTCAGCTACAATTCGGACTACTTGAATGCAATTTCTGGAGTTTTCTCGGCCTATGAGGAAGACCCTGCCAATCCGCTCTACCATGTGTGGGGGGTTCCAATTCTCTCCGACTCCCTATTTGATAGGGCTAGCCCTGACAAGCCGGACGAAGGACTGCTTCGAGGCCTTTGTTGGGACCTCGTCGAGGCTCCCTCTGCGAGGAGAACGCATTTTCCTAGCTGGTCGTGGACTGGGTGGGATCGTCGCGTCAACGCATTTTCATTCTACGACCAACGAGCGGAAATGGACAATGAGTGTTCCGTTCAGGTGGAGATGAAAGATGGCACCCTCGTAGACCTCATCACATACCGGCAGCTGCCGCAAGCGGAGAGGACCCAAGGAAAGCTTTCGCATCGCTTGCACCTCTATGCTTCAGTGGTGCAATTTCGTCTAAGGAAACAGCAGTGGGGTGTGCAGGAGGACGAGTACAGGTGGATCGGTCATCCGATTCCATTAGAAAATGGTTCTGCGCATCTAGAAAAAGAGTCTGGATGGGTAAGACTCTTGAAGGATGATAAAACTAATGGTGATTTCTACAGGGAGCTGGGCCAAGCTACCTGGGAAGGCATTTTTGTCGGTGAGAACAAGAAATACCTCCAAGCTTTGTGCATGTTTATCTTGATCGAATGGGAAGGTGGAGTTGCGAGACGAATCGGAACTATGACAATCCGAAGCGACTTGTTCTTACCAGTTTGCGACAAAGTCAGACGCCGGAAAAATATTGCCTTGGCCTAACTGTAGCCTGTCAGAGCTAATACGACGAATGTCTTGGAAGAATAATGTACACAGGTGTCCGAAGCTCTAGCCTATTCTTGTCCGCCGGCGAGTATGGGTTTTTGTGTCACGACGAGGCTCTTTTGTTCGACCCAGTAGACTCGCCGTGTAGTTCATATTCTGCGCCGCTGCATTTGCAGACCCTTTTGCCTCTTGACTGAGCTCGCTCGGGTCGGCTGGCTAGGCGTCGCAATCTCTCCTTCCAGAAGCACCACCTCTCTACTCATAAACCTGCGGACCCCGCCCACAGTTTTTCATTCTCAGCTATCCACTTCCCCTTGGTGACTATCTTCTAGCCCCGCCGATTTTAATTCTGAAGCTGCATTCAGTATCCACTGCGCCCGCCGCCACACGTCGATGCTGAACAACTGTTCCGGTCCCAACGGCCTGCTTCGCTCGTGAAATCTCTTCGCCCTTCGCGCTGCATATGCCTTTTCTGGATCCATCTCTAGAACATCGTGAAGCTCTGCCAGCCCGAAGGCTATCGTTTGCGTTCCAGGTTGAAGCTCAGACGAGGCCAACTTTGCGGAGAAGGCCATGAAATTGATCCATCTGTGCTCAGACGAGACGTACATCTCATTTGTGTGACCCAGGCTATTGAATGCCTGCGAGCCATCACGACATGCCTAGGTGGCGTCGTATTTGTCTCGCCATTTGGCTCTAAAGCTGCAAGGCTGTTAACGAACGATCTCCTTCGGCCTTTTTGGTGGCTTGGGAGTTTTGCAAGACAACGAGAAGACCTGCAAGGTAGACATGTGACGACGGCAGCTCGTCACCGGCGTCAAAAATGAGTGTCCGTAATTGCCAGTTCGCATCGTGTCGGACAAGCCGTTCTTGGTGAGTTCGTGTGCCACGGTCTGTACATCCGCTGTGCCTTCTAGGGGATCTTGTAGTAGTCATGTGTGAGCCTAGCACGCCGTAGTTGATATCCAACTTGGAGCGAAATCACGAACTGGACATAGTGCTCTACCTTCGCCGTATCGAGACTGAGAACTTGAGCGCCAGGTGAAGTGACTGAGTCAGCAAAGCATTCTACGTCTTTTGGCTGCCGTCTACAATCTAGTCGGGTGTCTTGTCCGTAGAGTTAGTGGGCTGATATAATGTCACTTCGAATCCTTTCTTTTAGGGTAGACATCCCTGGCTTGCGATCGCTCAATAACCACGGTCCAAATCCATTCACAGCAACGTGATCGACGTCGGACAACTCGAACCCTTCGCTCGTTGAAAACCGGGGCGAGATTGCATTTCAAGGCTAACTCGTGAATATATACATATTCTCAGCGGCCTTGAGATGTGGCGGCTACTGGTTCGATGTCCGCGTGAGCTTGTGCAGTGACATAGGGGTCAACGGATAGCGAGTTCCCTCTTTCACTGCCGAGCGCTCAAAGTCGATGACCGGCATTTTGTTGGCGTTCATATTTCTAAGGGTGTTCGGCGGCTCGGCATTCACTTGTTATGATCGATATTCCCGAGACGAATCAGCATATGGTGGTTATATATCCGGCGAGGACGGTCGTGAATGTCGGCCTTGTGTTTCAAATGCTTAGCAAAATGTATCAGAGTAGCCTTAGCGGTGCTAGTGTACCCATGAGATGCCAATGTATCTTCGAAGACATTTCACCCTTCGTGGTAGCTAATGGCGTGGAAAATCTCGTCTAGAATTTTGCAAAGTTGCTCGCGTACGAGACGGAGGGTATCTATGGAAGTTATGCGGTGGATAGAGTCCCCATGTTCGCGGCCATCCGAATAATGTACGTCTAGAAACCTCCCTTTGCAAGTTCAAGAAGATAGCGTTGGGCCCTTGGCGGTTAGTGTTTCGTTAGGCGAAACGGTCAGCGTAGAGTAATGGTGAATGTGGTAAGCGTTGAGGTATTCCACGTGAATTGAAGGCTGTTAGAACTGCACGAGTTCCCGCTCCTTGCTCCCCCATTCTGTCTCCAGTATTCGATTACGCATTATCAATTGTCTCTCCGTACTATCTAACTTGGCTTAATCGACATTTTCGATCTTGTCTCCCAATGGGAGACTTACACTAGACATCTTACCGTGATTGTATCGATACGTAGAACTGAAGTATTGAAATGAGATAGTGAAGGTAGATGCTGTAGAGTTAATGTAAAGACGAGGAGACATTGCGTAAATGCGGTGGTTGTTTATATATAGGTAGCAACATCAGACGCGCGAGTAATAGGCCTCTTCTGCTTTAATGGTCCTATAATTACCGCGTGCACAGTGAGAAGAGATCCATGCAAGTGTAACATTTGATGAACGAACGCTCTTAATACTCACGCCTTATTTGCGCTTCATGCTATGATTGGTCTATGAGTGAGCAGCTGCAGGCTTGGGGGCTGTTTTCTGTTGGAAATGGTATAATTGATTTTGGTTGATGCTACGCAGCGAGCGGAAGTTGGTTTTCACCACTGTGTACGAGATTGCGCACGTAAACCACATTACATACACTAAAATCAGAGCAACATGAAACACAGCCCATTCTGACATTTTCTTGTGTGCTCTGTATCTAGTGTGCTCTACGTACGCGGCCATACACTCGACTCGCTTCCGCAGCCTCCAGTAGCAAAACGTTTCTTTCGACGGTATCTATCAAAATGGGAACCCTCTGACAGGCGCCTATGTATTCATGCAGCCTCAGCACCATTTTCTAACGTGAATGCACTTGGTCTTCCCGTTCTAGATATCCAGAATCAACAGAAGCCGACATATCTCCGAACAATTGCCGAACTCATTGGCACGCCGATAGGTTCGTAGTTTGTACGTTCGGAAAAAAAGTTAAATGCATACTTTTCGGCAAGTTTAAGTTTGCACAAGCTTATCCTGTGGTGTATGAACTGACTGAGTGCTTTATAGCGCTTTTGTCTCGACTACACAAGTTTTTTGCTTACCATGCGGAGTGCCAGTGCGGGAGGGCGATTTTCCAATCGATTTGCTAAGCCGCACAGCGCGTGGAAGTGCAATTTCTCTGGCTATTTCCTTCTGGAATCTATTCGCCTTCGTCTCTGCATCTTTGATAGGCACCGTTGCTGGGTTTGATAAGCCGCGGAGGCCAGCATTCTCTTTGGTCGACTTAGCCTCACCTCGCCGCCCATCTCGCCATACATGTGGCACGGGAATTCTGTTGGACTTATTATGTTGGAGCTGTAACGGACATTTTGCAACAATAAAGAGGCGGCGTCCTCGAGTTGCCGCATTGACTGTGCGGCCTCCGTGGAGTACCTGGCTAATAGGACTCTGAAAAGTGTCACAAATAGTCGACCCGCCACCACACGAACTCTACGCCCCCATCAAAGCCGGAAGGCGGCGGCGATGCCACGAACAGCTGCTATCTGAAGATGTGGATGGAGTCTGCTTTAGAGACGTGGCTTTCCACTCGTTCCTAGCGCTCCGGAATCTATTTATTAAGCCTTAACGGTTCGCAATATGGTAAGTCAGTTTTCATTCAGTTTCCGTTCAGTTTCCGCTCAGTTTATTTTCAGTCTTTGTTCAGTCTGTTCATCCCTTTTCCGGTCTCGCTATGAAGCCGTTCATTTTGTTGTTGTTTGTAGCAATTGCCGATGTCGTGTCATCCCTTACTGATCTCCAAGTATACCGTCGCGAGGCTAAGCCAAATAGGGAGACCGAAGAGGAGTTCGAGCAGAACACCGTCGGCCTGCAGGACCAGGGCCTTTGCCGCAAGTACCTTGGCACGACTCGGGGGCTGACAGGGCTCGAGATCTGTGAGCCGCAGTGCGGAGATCTGGCGACGGGCGGCGCTCATTCCGTGACCTGTTCTGCGGACACTCCCGGAAACGGCACGCCGCTGTACACCGACCCGGAAGGGAATCAGTATACCATAGGAGAATGCATCTGCGACATGCCCTTCGTGGAGGAACTGTTCCAGGAAATCGTGCTCGCCCTGCCCGCAATCGGCGACATTGGCTGCGCCATCCTCAAGAACGCTCTCGGTCTGGTCCTCGAGTACGGCCCTCTAGGTATCCCAGGCGTTGGAACGGTAATATCGGTCGGAATGAGAGCCGCGATCTCGGCAGCCAAGACGTTTGCGGAGAACGGGCTGGGCTCTCAGGACTTTTTGGACTGGCTGTTTCCCTGCGGAAACAGTGAGTACGTTGAAATGATTGACGGCATGTTTGCCACCTTGCGCGGCGTCCAGGGAATCTCCGGGACGGGTTGCAGAAGGGGGCGCGGCTGCCGGGGAGACTCAGACGGCCGGAGTCGAGACGATTCTCGGGACGGGTCAACGAGGGACGATTCTCGTTCGACGGACACTTCTCACGTGAGAGCCACTTCCACGAGGGAAGGCGATCCAAGCTCGAGGGGCACTGCTACTACGAGGGAGACTTCTCACCCGGACACTTCTCACTCTAGGACACCTTCTCGGCCGTCTTCAGAAAGCAACCGGGCCCGATCAACTCATGCCGACACATCTAGCATGCCGACTCCGTCCGCCTGCCACCTCGCCAAGCGGGCGGATGGACAGTCCTCCTGCGATAATCGAGAACACGTGCACACGACGACGACTACGAGAATAGCTACTACCCTTACCACTCCGGAGCTTACTTGCAGCCGCCGATACACGCAGGCATGCTATCATTATCGGTAGGCTACATAACCTTCGCGTCCAGGCGCAATTAACTGATACTTCACTATTAGTTCTGTAATGAGTGTCTACTCAGATATCCCAGAGATGGTGCGCTGGACTTGCTCAGACGGAACAACGCGCAGTGGGAAAGGAACTGCCACGAGGCGGTACAGCACATCAAAGCGCGGGGGAATTGTGCCTTCCGGAATTCAACATCACTATTCCTGGGTAACCGGGTGGGTCGAGTACGAACAGCCTACCTTGACCACGAAAACAACAGCATTGTCGACCTCTAGCCCAAAGTGCCAGCGTGACGAATGGCCGCCAAAGCTGTTTTGGCCAACACTTAGAAGCCAGTGGCCGGCGGTGGGCCAACGGATACGGTATATACCAAGTAACCAAAACGTCGGCGCTGGCCAGTTATGGAGGCAGTTTTGCGAAAATCATGGCGAGTTTACAACCATTGAAAGCACACGAGTGAGACATTCGGCATTGTACCGCACGGTCAACTCCACTTCAAGGGTGACGTCGGGAAGTGGTGTCACAAGTAAGCAAGCCCCAAAGTGCGCGAGGCCGATTGAACCACTGACTTCATCTTCAGCGACCATCACCTCTGTCGGAATCAATGTCCCGAAGCCGGTGTTCGAGGTCAAACACTGGCAAAACCTCACAGCGCGCGACGACGGGTTGTGGGAGAACCCTTGCTGGCCTAGCGACCTCGCGCCGGACGACCCCGGCTTTGCC
>MU001683.1:910421-998105 GCA_010093515.1 Lineolata rhizophorae | reverse complement strand
ATTGGGCCGAGTTTTCGAGTTTTGGAGGTGCTGTCGCGTTGTGGAGTGGTTCCAGCCATCCTGCGAGTGACGGTCTTTCTGCTGACTGAAAACGCGTCAGCAGCTGCTCTGATGCTCCGAAACTCCTTGGTTTCGATGAATTTGATGGCCAAATTGACTTTGGCTTCGTACGAGAGCTCTTCAGCCATAGGTGGTGGAGAAAATTGAGATGTAAGTTGATGGGCGCGTCAGGATGGCTGGGTGGGCCACTAGGTGGTGTGGGCCACTAGGTGGTGTGGGCCACTAGGTGGTGGATTACGTTATAAGTTAATTATTTTGTAAGGCTGCCTACTAACCCGGTGCGATTACTACTAATACTTGATTATCTTAATAACCTTGCTCTATAAACTATGAAAAATATTTCTAGGGCTAAATAGCCCCGTTTTCGCTTTCTCCGATACTATTTTCGGGTATTTTAAGGTAGTAGTAGGGGAGGAAGACCGCGATATAGTTATATATGCCCGCGATGCGATTTTTACCAAGTCCCTACGATCTCGCTTGTCTCCCAACCCCAGGTTCTAGCAGATTTTTTTGTGCTCTTTCTTAACTCCTATATTATGGTTCATAAGACTACTCGCCCTTGGCTCTTTCAGGACCTTAACATTATCCAGTATCCTACGGTATAAACTTCCCTGTCGCTTAGCGCTTAATCTAAGCGGCAACAAGCGTATACGAAGGGCTTGGCAGCCTTAACGAGATAGCTCTCTCCGTGTGATAGTTTTCGTGAGTTGGTAGTAACTGTCATACCCGCATATGAATATATTCCCTACGATGTTCCTGAAACTAGCACGCGCTAATGCAAGAAAGGGCCGAGCCTTTTAGTCGATCGAATTTCTCTGGTCTAACAAATATAGAACTCACATGGTTTAGATCTCGGGATCGGTCAAACGGTTCGCTAAGAACACGCGCGCGGCGGGGCGCAGATATTAATTAAAAACCCCGCTTCTGCATATTCGCAGAGTACAGACGTTTATGAATGCCGGATAAATTGTGCATGATTAAAAGAGTTGTTGTGAAAGCGTTTCGCTATAAATTCTAGGAATCGTAGCGAAGGTCCGAATGTGGGCACGATCAGTTTCGTCTTCTGTCGCACGACAAAGATGCGTTACTTGGCAAGCACTGCGGCCGCCTTGGCCTTAATGGCTGGAATAGCAGAAGTATGGGGCTTGCAGCTTAGGCAGTCCGGAACAGAAGTTAACGTTGACCTCAGTCAGCGATATCAAACGATGGATGGCTTCGGCTTTTCACTGGCTTTTCAGAGAGCAAACTTGGTCGTCAACTTGCCGGAAGAAAAGAGAACCGCGTTAATCGATCTTTTTTTCAACGCAACGACCGGAGCAGGTGCGGGGGCAATGTACTTTGGTGTTAGAATAGGATGACTGATCGTGTGGCAGGCTTCACGATTCTCCGCAACGGCATCGGCGCGTCGCCCGACTCGAATTCCGACCACATGAACACTATTCTCCCGGAGAACCCCGGATCTCCGACGGCCGAGCCAGAATATGTGTGGGACGGTAAGGACAGCGGCCAGCTGTGGGTATCGCAACAAGCCGTCACGTACGGCCTCGATCAAATCTACGCCAACGCGTGGAGCGCGCCGGGCTTTATGAAGACCAATGGGAACAACGCCAACGGAGGGACGCTGTGCGGCGTGAGCGGTACCAATTGCGGCGACTGGAGACAGGCGTACGCGGATTATCTGGTGCAATACATCAAGTTTTACGAGCAAGAAGGCGTTCCCGTCAGATACCTAGGTTTCTTGAATGAGCCTGACCTTTCGTACGTCCCCATCTCCTTACCTAGTTGCCGATCGGCCACTAACCGTTCAAACAGGACCAGCTACTCCTCAATGCTGTCTAACGGGAACCAGGCTGCAGAATTCATCGAGGTTCTCTACCCTACGTTGCAAGAAAACAACATGTCCAATGTCGGCATCACCTGTTGCGACGCTACCGGCTGGAACGCCCAGGCCCAAATGTTAGGAGGCCTAAGCTCCGTTAACGACATGATTGAGTTGATCACCTCCCACTCGTACACGAGCTCGCCAAGCAGTCCGCTCAACACCCCGCACCGAGTTTGGGAGTCCGAGTACGCCGATCTGAGCGGCCAGTGGACCACGGCGTGGTATAGTGGCGGAGGCGCCGGAGACGGGATGACTTGGGCGAACAACATCTACAACGCCATCGTCAACGCCAACGTGTCGGGGTACTTGTACTGGGAAGGCGTGCAGAGCACCGCCATCAATGGTCCGGTCAATGAGAAACTCGTAAGGATCGACAACAACGAAGTAACCGTGTCAAAGCGCCTCTGGGCATTCGCGCAGTGGAGCAGAGTCGTTAGGCCTGGCGCGGTGCGTATTTCGTCGAGTAGTGGCGGCGGCGGTGGCGGATGCACGGGGTGGTTCTGCGGCGGAGGCGGCGGCTTGCAGACGGCGGCATTCCAGAATGCCGACGAGAGCGTGGCCGTGGTCGCCATAAATGGAGGAGGTTCGTCATCCGACTTGAGCATATCTCTCGCCGACTTTGGCGTGGCATCTGCTCAAGCTTGGATGACAGACGAGGACAACGACGCGGCGGCGGTCGACATCGAGGTGTCTAGCGACGGTGTCGTGACGGGTTCTGTGGGCGCCAACGCCATGATTAGTTTCTTGATCCAGGGATCGTGAACAGGGTCTCTGCGACGCCATATTTAGCAAATGAGAAAATCATCGACGCTGCTATGATGGAACGCCCGAAGGGGAGCCGTGAGCGTCGTCGGGACAAGGCCAGGAACGGTGTCGACAGTTTTCTTGGCGCTGCAAGCGCCGGCCCGGCTGGCTGTGAGATGACAACAGTGGCGGCCCGTCCGTCTCCCTGGCACGCCTCGCTTGGTGGGGATGGATAAGGCTCACTTCCGCGTCCTACCTAGCATACGCCGTATCTCATGGCAAGCTGTCGCACGCATCTCTTACCAACTCTTTTTCATTGCAGCCTGCTGTCGCGGGCGTACCAAGGCCATGACGAGCCGCGAGGAGCGCGTCAGGCGGCGGCTGGTCATTGGTGCTCTCATCGGATTCTCGCCTCTGATTCTTTTCTGCGGCGCCTGCTACTGCGGCACCGTTTGTGCGGCGCACGTATGCCAGGCGTGCCTAGGGAAGTGCTTTCCCGAACGCTTCAAGCCTTCTTCGCCCGCCGCGCAGCGAAAGAGGGACAAGAGAGAAATTGAACGCAGGTCGAGACACGCGCCCGTTCCGCTTCCCGAGACGCGGGAGCGCGCGCTCTCTCCCGTCGGCGTCTGCCAGAACCAGAGGACTAGCAAGCGGGACCGAAAGAAACCGGCGACCCTCCCGGCCAGCTCCCAGGCACAATCGCCACTCTTCTCTCGGCTTCCGAAGGAGGTCCGGCTCCTAATCTACGAGCATGCACTCGGGAGCCGCGACGTCTGGACGCACGTCATGTGCAAGCCGAAGGGTTTGCGACACGCGCGTTGCTTCGACGATGAGATGCGAATCGGTTGGCAGCACGCCTGCTGGGGTCATTGCTGGCCGGATGGGTCCTTTCGTGGCCCTTCCTCTCGAGCGCCTGGCAAGGCCGACCGCAGTCTTGTCGCGTTACTCCAGACCTCCCGGCTTGTTTACTCGGAAGCAATCGACATACTTTACACCTCGAATCGCTTCCACATTCGCCAAAACCGGGTCCTCGTCTATCTCTCTCAGAGCATCCTCCCTTCGCGCTTTCATGCCATCCGTCACTTGCATCTGACTACCGTTTTCGCCCTTCTTCACGAGCAGCTGTCGCAACTTCTTCGACACCAGGTCTTCGTCGACGACTGGTGGGGCGACTGGCCTCCAGACGATCCGTGTACGTGGACCAGGTTTTGCGCTTTGGTCGGCTCGATGCGCGGCTTGCGCGTGTTGCGGATCGAGCTCACTCTGGGTTTGAGCGTGCGCGAGCCTCGTGAAGTCGACGACGATTTGATTCTCTTCTTTCTGCGTCCGCTTACAAGCGTGGCTGTAAAAGACTATGCTGTCATGATATCGGCGGAGTTGAAGCCGAGCTTGCTGGCAACGCTCGGTCAGGACGTTCCGTTTAGACTCATTGGGAGAAGCGGGTACATACAGCGAAAGACCGTCGATTGGTAGCACTAAAGTAGACTATACATTTTGTGATTCGGTACCTGGATTACAACTCGTGCAAACGCTGTTTTGAGTTACTCCGCCTAGTAATGCGAGCACTCCCAATCTCAATTAAAATTACCCGAAGCTTAGATATACAGCTAAACTTCGTGGATGAAAATAGAATTCGTTTCTCATTCAACCAGTTATTCCTACAGTATCCAGCGTCCGGAGCCGCGCGTCGTGATGCAACCACAGCGCTGACTTTACACTTTCCCACCCCATTTCGCAACGGAAACCAGTCGTACAGGCAACAGATTTGATTTCCTTCCTTTTCTTTTCCCGAACCCAGACGCCAGTATCCTCCGTACACCTCGGAATACACAGGCACAAGCAGAGTCAATCAACCACCCATAGCACAAATGCACCTCCATCTCTCAGGAAAACCGCAGAAAGCAAACAATGCTGCCTAAGCGCAACAACGCACAATTAGCCAGCACTAAGAGCATAATCGGGTACCTAGACCGCTGCCCAGCGCTCTACATATCGTTCGAGTCGTCACTGTAGTCAGAGGCCCAGTCTTCTACGGCGCTCGTTAGCAAACGCCACTCGTAGTGCCGGCTATCGGGTGAAATCATACCGGACTGTCCTAGCTCTTCTTCGTTCGCCTGCCACTCCAGCTTATCCATCTCGCCTTCGGCGTCGGTAGTCGAACTGTCAGAGTGGTGATTGTTCAGCCACATCAAGGACCGGTCGACCATGGCACGTTCGTCGCCATATGGCAGTAGGCTATCGTCTCCGAGATCGATGGCCGCTCGCAAGAACTCAATAGATTTGCTCAAAGTATCGGCCATGGGCTGCATGGCGCGGCGGGGATATTCGGCATCGTAGGCGCTCGCCAACTTCAAGCCAAGCGAGTTGCACAGGGCACGGGCGACCTTGACGCGGTAAATATCCATCCGCTGCTCGTTGGACCCCTCCGGATGTTTTGCCACGGGAACGTGGGAAAAGAGAAGGCGCTCCAGGAGGAAGACGGTTTCCAGGCGGACACGCTCGTCGGTGCTCATAAGCAAGCCGCCAGCCCAGGCTGGGGATCTGTCCATGATACGGTAACAATAGGCATACGGCGAAGAGCGCGCTTGGGGGTTTTGGTTGGATATGCCGGCGATCTGGTCGAGGAAATCCAAATGCATCGGGCCCGTGAGCGGTTGGCTTTCCGCGGCGCTGTTCTCGGCGTTGGCGATGACAGTATCGATGATCTCTAGAGCGTGACTCAAGTCTGGGCATTCGAGGCAAAAGTAAACTCCTGCCTTGACGTACGGTTCGACGAAATTGGCGTTGAGCGTATCTATGCCGTCCCGGATGGTCATTCTGAGGTTGAGGTAAAGCTTCCCCGAGGGTCCGCAACGACACAAGTGAGTCGTGATCTCGCCTGGAACAAACCGCTCGAATTTTGGCTCCCAAGTGTCGAAGATTCTCGCCAACCAAACGGAAGCGCGTTCAGTCGGGTCCCACAGGAGCATCAGGTGGGCTTCGGTGTGGCTCCACGGCAGGGAGATGCCGTCATATATCTCCGCCCGCTCCTGCTCGTCGTCACCAGTTGGGGTCGGATCGAGGTCCAGACGCCGGACTAGCACCGAAACGAGCTCGCTGAGCTTCTCCCATTGTGGCTTCTTCTTCTCCATGAATTTGAGGAGCGAATGGTACTCGAAGCGAGTCTGCTTGCTGTATGGGCTATGCACGACGAGAATGCTAAGGCAGCGCTTGAGGAAACCATGGCCAATGAGATAGCAAGCCTCGTTATTGCCGAATTCGGCGATGCGAGCGAGGGTGTGGAAGTACTCATTCCAGTTGCGGTGAAACGAGAGATAGTCCATGTACTCCCCAAGGCGCTCGACGACGCATGCAAACAAGCCGTTTTGATCGACGCCGAACGGCTCGCCGTCTCCATCACTGGGGCTAGAATCCGGGGACTGCTCGACTCCATACAATGCCGGGCCCATAGCGCGAAGGTGTTGGAGAGCATCGACCAGGAACGCGGAGACCTCGCTGCGAAGCCTGAACAACGGGGCTCTAAGCAGCAAATCACGGAGAAATTGGGGGTCGAAAATGAACGCCCTGAGGACGGCAACGCAGCAATCAATGCATCCTCCAAACGTCCATTTCCGTACCAGCTCCATCGTGCTGAAAAGTTCGGGTAAGTCCTTGGTCCTGCTGACGATTTGGTGTAGATTGCGAATGGCGATCCCGATGGCAGCATGCTCCAGGTGATGGTCTTCGGTGCAGATGTTGTTCGTCAAAGCGCGCAGGTGGGTCACAAGTTGCCGCACAAACGGCACGTAGCAAGGATCGAACAAGCAATGCTGCCGCAGGCGACGCTCGTTGTCTGCGTCAATTTCCCTACCAATCTCCTTTGGAACCGGGACGACGGCGGGAATAGTGGGATCCGCTCCTAGTACAGTGGTTTCCGGCATCTGTTGCAGAGTCGAAGCGCGCTGGTAGAAGAGCATGTACGCGTTCGACGTCTTGGGGAGGGTCGCTTGCTGGTGAAAGTCAGCACCTTGAGGCTCGATAGTGTCCACCCAACCTCCGAAACATTCGTCCGGGATGCGATTCGGATCAAACGGCGTGACGTCGGCATCGTTGAACTGCATCCAGGGAGAAGGCACACCGGGGTGAGCGGTGGCGTCGCCGGGCGTGGGCCGCACGCGGATGAACGAGTAGTAGTGGCCCGAGTCGGCCGTTCCGGAATGAACGAGCACGCCAACCAGAACGAACACGTCCTGCTTTGGTGGATGAGCCTCCGGGTCATTGAGGTGGTCCACCATATAAGGGCCAAGATCGATCTGCATAGGGAATTCGAAGCGCTCGTTAATCTTGCTCCGCATCATCGTCGCAAGGTCGAAGTCGAACCTCTTGAGGTGAAAGATAAGGTTGTCCGGAACATCCTTCAGGCACGTCCGCTTAACGGCATTGACGAAGCGCCCGCCGCACGATTCGCACTTGTACTTGTTCTCGCCTTCCATGACGTCTCCTTCGACGAACGATCTCAGACTCTCCGTCAAATTCCCTTTGCCCTTGACGTCGCATTGGATAGCGAAGAAGCTCTCGGTGCGTTCCGACACATGTTGACACTCTCGGGACTTGATCTGGTTGACAGTCTGGCCGCCATAAAACGAGCGAAAGGCATTCTTGGCGGCGGTCGTAAGCATCTGGCTCTCCCACTGATCGAACACGAGGTTAAAGAACTCCTCGGCGTCCATTTGAACTTGCACGTCAATCTGCTGGTTATCAATCGTTCGAACTGTGCACGCAAAGTCGTTCGCATTGGTCGCCTTGTCAAAGCTGTTTTGCATGTACGCGAACAAACGCTGAGTCTCGGACAGCAACGTCTGCGATTCGCCTGACAGGACAAAGTTTTTTGACAAGACAAAGGTACGAAAACCCAAGTTCATGTACAGCTGCGTCAGAAGCGAATTCATGTAGCACGTGGTGGCCAGATTCCTGATTCCCAAGTAACCATTCGGGCATCGGAACTCCTTGCTCCGATCGACGTTGAATCTATCAGGAACAACTCGAGGGTAATCGGGAAGGATTTGCGTCATCAAGTTAGTGAGTGAGCGGTAGGCCTTCAGGTCTTCGCACAGCGCGAGCGTCAAATCGTAAAGTTCCTTGCGCGTATACGTCTCCAACACCGGAACGGCCTTCTTCGCTTCCACAACTTCGTCACGTCCGACGGCTTTCCGGCCTGCGGCGCCTTGGGCACCATCGTCGATGATTTCGTCGTCCTCGTCATCGACGGTGCGTCCGCCCAGCTGGGGCGAAAACGGAGGGAACAAAAATGTCACAAATATGCGTTCCATTAAGTCCCTGCAATTGAGCGGCTTCTTAAACGACTTGAGTGAGCGAACGCAGCTCAAGAGCAGTTTCACTAGCCCAAGCACAACGTCGTCGACTTCGTCTCGGCCAACGACCTCTTCGTGCTTATGGTCGAGAAGCATCGAGCCCCAGTCTGAGAGGTAGGCCCGCAGTGTGGATTCTTCCTGGTTGCGGACCTTACTAAAGACGGCGTTGGCGATGTTGAAGTACTGTCGGCTACCCCTAGGATGCTCCTGGACATGCGGCAGGATCGAGGACAAAATACGCCAATAAAAGATGTTGAACTCTTCGTCCGCGACCGCGGCAGAGTCCGGGTAAGCCTTGGAAAAGTTTTCGATGCACTTCATGATTTCCACGCGTAATGGCAGCCGCTCGTCCTCGAGCAAAAGGCGCCGATGAATATCGACGACCTCGGGACTGGAAGTAAACGCGTCCCAGACTCGACTGTCCCTTAGCGCCGCATCAAGCAAAGTCGCGTAGCACTCGTAAGTTGCCTTGATCTTAGAAGGGTCCATCATCGCCAGGTTCAAAATTGCGGTCACGCGCCGGACGAAACGAACTGGATCTTCGAAATTCGATTGCGGAAAGTCTTGGAAGGAGCATTCCTTCAGAAAGGCATGAAGACATTCGATGAGGACCGTTGAGATGTCGACGTCCCGCGGCCCGCTCAAGGATTCGCTGACCAACTCATTGCTCATGAGGCCGGCAGTGCAGAGACGAATGCCGTGAGCTAGAAATGGCTCATCGGCCGTGTTTTGCGCGATTTGTTGCCGAAGATTGGAGTGTAGCGCGCGAATAGAGTACGAAGTCCGAAATATCTGGCCAGGCGGGAAGACGGCAGACACAGACACATCTTCCCTCAAAACAGCTTCACGGACCTTCTCGTGGGCGGGGAAAATGAGGAGGAACTTGTGCACGATCTCACTGATGCAATCGTCTCCGTCCATGAAGGCGTAGAGTTCGTCGAAATGCCTCAGGACTTCACGTTCGATGACAGACTGTCCCGCGGCCGAGGAGACAGAGCCCCGAGGCGCATAAGGGACATCGGCCGCTCTCTTAATCATAAACGCTCCCTTAGTCGCGATTTGAGATTCCCGGATGGTCTCGTCATGGTCCAGGTCCCAACGCCGACCGCCTACGATGACGGTGAACTTTGGGAACCCGGTCTTGGAGGCGAACCTCTGCTGGAGATCTGACAAGGTCTCGAGGTCGCCAACTGTCATCGATTGCATGTCGGTCGATTTACCGTTGTGGGCTTGGTATTTGATGACGATCGGATCCCCAGCGATAGGTTCGGACTCTCCGACGACCGACGGCGCAGTCTCCCTGGACAGCCTGCGAGGCTGGATAGCGAACTCAGGTTTGGCGCGAACAAGCTCGAGCAGGGTCGTAAGGATCACAATTGTTCGACCGAAACGCTGCCTATGCTGTTGAAGCTCAATATCCGGGGTCGAACTTCCCATGCGCGCATCTTCTGCATCGGCGGCCTCCGCGTCCAAAGACCTGCATCGCACAAAAGCATCCTTGAGCTGTCTCATGCATCGCTCTACGACATCTTCGTGGATCGTCTCGATTTTGGGGAGCGTGGTGCGTTGGAACTTGGAAGGATCTAAGTACACGCCGGCCAGGAACTGAGCCGCGTGTGTCTCGATCGTGCCTTCGTGGGCGGTAACGATGATGTGCCACAGCAATTCGACGCCGGGTACCTCTGTTATCTCTTCCCCAGCACTCCGAATCATTGCCGCCCGCCACTGATACTCAAACGCTTGTTGTACGAAGCTGAAAAAGGGGAGTGTAAAGAACCTCGGTTCCAATTTCGGCAGGTGCTCCGAAATGCAGCGGTCAAGGAACTGGTTCTTGTTTTGCGATCTCAACAATTGGGCAAGATGGGACCAGCACTGATCGCGGGCGCTGCTATCGATCGCCTTCGTGCCGACCAGATGCTCCCATAGCGTATCGTAGAGTTCCTCGGGCACCGAATCGGGTTTCTCCCCAATGAGGACGCACAGAAGTCCCATTCGAGGGGTGAGAGGGTTTCCAAGGCACATGGTGAACGGGTGTGGCCTAGGCTTGGGTCGCTCGGAGTCAACGAAAGAGCACATTTCTTCGACGGCGATGCGCGTGAGGTCAAGATCCCTCGCAAGCAGGTTGATGTCTTCACGGACGAATCGTTCGGATGCTATATGGATCGCGCGCATCCTACCGCCCACGGCTCGACTCGGGCCCTCTTTAATTTCTCGGACACAAGTCTCGTACACGAACTGCCGATGCTCCAGGAGGCTGGAAAGATCGCAGAGGCCTCTCAGCTCCCTACAGCCCTCTTCAAATGCAGCGCTCGCGTTTGGGTGGGTGCCGCCGCAGCATCCTTCGGTGATGAGCCGGATACACAGGTCGTACGCTTTGATCCGGCCGTCATCCCGAAAAAATTCTGAGCTACTCAGCCGGATGCGCTCGAAAATTTCGCGACTAAGGAAGCGCACGTCGGGTCCGTAGGCTTCTATTGGCAAATCGTGAAGCTTTCCACAAATATAGAGCAGCATGTGCATGTCCATTAGGTTGGCGATCTGGCTAAACATGTTAATGGTGGCCGAGACAACTCGCGGATCGAGACTGAGGATGCCTCGCTGCCAAATCATGTCCGTCATGGAGTCGTCATAACGATGTGTGACCATAAGGAACCCGACGATGTTGCTGCTTCTGGATATGAGCTGCGGGTGAGAATCCACACCTATGATGCTGCCGATGATGTGCTCTTCCAACAGGAAGCTAGCAAAATATTGCATGACCGGATGACCGATCCCGGGCGGAGACTGATGGAATGTCCTCCACAAAGTTAAGAGTTCGTTGTTCATCAGCTCTACGCTCCAAACTCGGAGCTCCATGCGGCCCTTGGTGATGTACTTCTTCAAGAGCCTAAGCTTCCATGCCAGCCTAACAACGGTGGGGCAAAAATGATACGTCGCCAAGTCAGTGCTGCCGACGTATTCGTTAAACAGTTCGGACGCGAAGCTATCGCTTTGCTCGGTAATTCGGAGCAAGCACTCGCCCAAAGGAGACAGCAACTCTCTACTAACTTCGACCGGGAGTTGACCCGCTTGCTTGTCTGCCGATTGTTGCAACAGTTCATCTACGGCACGGAAGAACTTCAATCCGTCCTTGGGAAACGAAGTCCAACCGGCAAAGATGCGTCCTAGACCGGGGTACGAGCGACGACACAGCACGTCCGCAAGCCGGCCGGCCAATATAGCGTTGTTGGCTCCCGTCTGGTCCACAGCCGCTCGACGCAAACTCGCTTTCGCCAGTCGAGCGAGATGGTGCAACCCGTCGGAAGGAGAACGAATGAACTCCGACATGAATGACAGACTCAACTCCTCGATATCCAGGTGGAAGAGCGCTTGGAACTGATTCCAAATGGGGGCCTCCTTGAACTGGCATTGGAACACGTTGAGGATGACCTTCCAATGCTTTTGAAGGAGCAACTCCCGATCCACATCCACATCTTCGTCTGCATTTTCCAACGTATCCGCGTCTATCTGCACTAGGCGCGCAAAGAGACGAACGTAAACGGTGATCAGCTTTTGAAGGACGCCGTCTTCGCTTTCGACGGCGTGATCGAAAAGATCAGCGCCAAAGGGGTGCCTGGTCTGAATTAGCGTCCAAACTTTTCGGGCCGTGCAATGGAGGTGGCTCACCGTCTCCTTGTCAACTTGATCATTGCGACAGCCACCTCGTTCCAGAAGACGCCGTTGTCCTTGTAGAAATGCGGCCACTCAGATTTGCGATTTTGGAGGAGAGACAGTTGCTGCTCCAGCCAGGTCGTCACCTCGGTCACGACATTGGGATCGACGGGCTCTGATTCACACGGTTAGAAAGCCCAAAATTTTATTGCCGGCTAGCACGTACCTTCCGAAAAGTGTTTACCCACGGCAGCGATGGCGCCGAGGGGAGTGCCCATTTTTTCGGTGAACGGGAAATTCTGGAAAAGGTTCAGAGAAAGCAAGTCCTCCTCGCCATCGATCTGTATCACTTGATCGGCGCCGTCCTCGTCCATGTCCTCCGGCTCGCCAGCCTCGATCTCGACGACCGGGCTGTCAGCATTGTTTTCCATGGAAACGGAGGAGGGAGATCCGGGGAGGTCGTCGTTGGGGGATTCGGCAAGGTTGACATCTTGATTGCGCGCCACACCTTGCTGCGGCGACCCTGCACGAGGCTGACATTCCATATCGCGGCCGGCGGGCAGGTGGTCCGGAGAGCAGGTTCGGTCCGGTGGCGAGCTAGGTGCTGGCCGGTCGCCTTGGCCCGGCTCCGAAACTTGGTGCTGGGAGCGAACGTTGATCGTGACTTGGCTAGGCGGCGGGTGCTGTTGCGCCGGGAAGGTAGAGGCGGAAGAAGAGGCGGCGGCTTGGGCAGAAGGAGACGCGGCCGAGGTTTGCTCCTGCTCGACGTGTGTGCCGGCAGAAACGGGCGACTGGATTTCTTCCGGACGGGTTCTAGACGAGGATGCGAGGACGGTGTCGGCCGACATGCTCCGCACGGCGCGGTCGCCGCTGTCAAGGCGCGGTCGCTTTCTGGTAGGAGAAGAGCAGGCGTCGGCCATGGACTCGCGGCGGGCGAGCGAGGAAGGCTCGGAGCTGGGGGCGCGCGAGGAGCGGGCGGCGTCGGAGCCCATCACATCATCCTGCGCGTCCATAAGGGACAAATTGGGAGCCGCGGGGGGCGCCGTGTCGAGGGGGAGGTAAGAGCCGCCGGGCGTTAGGATTTTTCGACTCGCGGCTGCGAGCGCCAGGCGCGTTGAATCGAAGGTGGTGAAGGGACGCGAGCGACCTGAGCCTTCCTCGTAGGCACGCCCAGTGGCCCACCAACGGCCAGCAGGCGAGCAGTTAGGGGCGCAGGGATGCGGCGGGCGCGCGCGGCAGCCTGGCGAGAGAGCTCCTTCACCCCACACAGCCCGCCCGCCTCGCGCCAAACCGGGGCGAAAAGGGAGGAGCGGAAACGCAGCAAAGTCCGACCGGTCGGGCGGAGCGCGCGGGCGTCACCTGCGGAAGGGCAGCGGATGGCAGAGGACGACGGCAAGCGCACAAGACGGCAACGCACGCAGCGCAGAGGCACGCAGGTGATTGACGGGCAGAAGACGGAGCGCGTCGCGTTGAGACGTCCGTGTGGTGCGCGGGAGGCAGCGCGGGACAAGGCTGCGGGCGGGCGACGGGAGGGGATAGCGCAAGCGCGGCGGGCGGCAACTTCCGCCGCGGGGCCCTCGTCCTGCGCGTCTGGAAGGCGGGCGGCGCGGCGCCAGGCAGCAGGCCCGCCGCGCCCGGGCCCGGCACGTCATCGCCTGGCCGTCGGCGCGCCAAGACTACATACGACCCAGGGAGCTACGGTTGCAGGTCGGCCCGTGCATGCGCCATTCCCTCTGCGGGATAGCCCGCGCCCGCTCCCGTGCACGCCGTCTTACTTCGTACCGCACGTCCGACTCTCGCGCTGTTTTTCCTCCACATTGCAGCAGTCTCTGCCCGCGCCGCAGATACGCGCAGCATTTGGTACCTGATGACGTCGCGCGCCAACCCTCGCCCAAAGGCGCCGGCTCCGGTCTTCAAGGTCGACAGCCCCTTCGTGGGCCCCTCATGGTGCGATTCCCCCTGGCTCGATTGCCCAGGCGCGTCGCCGGCTTCGGCTTCGCCTAGTGCTAACCCGATGCTTCTCTCGTCCAGGCCGCACGTCTCATTGGCCGATCAGCATGTGACGCTCAACATGCTGTGCAGGTATGACCGTCTCAGCCTTTCTCCTCGACTCCATTCCCTTCGCAGATCGCGCAGGCGCGTGTGCTCTTGCCTGCGCCAGTCTTTGAAGCACGGCGTCATTTCCTCCGATTCACGACTGTGGTCGCCGTATGACACGCTTCCAAACGTATCGTGGGCCGGTATTTAACCCTGATGCGTTTCAGTCTCCTCGCTCCCATTGGCCAGTATCGTAAGAACCGCGTCGTTCCCTCCAAAGGCAAGAGGGCGAGGAAACGAAAGAAAAGGATCGAAGCAGCCCAGGACCCGGCGGCATCTGCTTCCATCCCCGCGTCAAGGCCTCATATTGAATCTCCCGTCGAGATCGGTCTGAACAGTGTCTCAAGGCGGTTGGAACTGCTGGCTGCGCAACGCCGTCCAAGTGATGAGAGTAACAATCATCTTTCGGACCGTCATATTGCCGTAGTCTTTTTACCCAAGTCAAAGAACGACATGATCTACTCGCATCTGCCTCTGCTATCCAGGACAGCCTCGCTAGGTAGACCGGACAACTTCGTAACCCGGCTCGTCCCTCTCTCCCCCATGGCCGAGGATAAGCTCAGTGCGGCATTGAACTTGCCCCGAGTCGGCGTCGTCGGAGTTCTCGAAGACGCGCCACAGGCGGGGCCATTGATAGAGTTCGTGCGAGCGCATGTCGCTGCAGTCGAAGTGCCTTGGTTGAAGGACGTCGCTGATGGTTCATACAAGAATCCTCACGTTCAACATAGGGAAGCCAGCGCGCGATCAAATGTCATACCGTCCATGACACCTTAGAGGAGGCCCTTGGCATATCTTGAATACGATCAAACCTCAAATCATTTTACAGACTCTAGCTAACTTCCGATGGAAGTGCCAGAGGTATTCTGAAACCCAAGCAGTAGCCTTATCATTCGCGTCGCACCGTATGTAGGACTCACGAGAGCGAGTCGTTCGTACCCGACTATATGCCGGTGTGGATAAAGCCACACTACAGCTTCAAAAATATGTGATTTAATGCTTGTGAATTTGTTGATTCGCATCCCTACAGCAGAATGCGCATCTAAGATATCTCGAATGGTTACTTCTTGCCCTTTCCCTTTTTAGCTTTCTTCGACTTCCCGGCGCTCCCTCCGCCACCACCTCCGGCACTCGCAGGCACTCCTCCCCCGCTAGCCGCTCTTTTCGCACCGTCTTCAGCGGCAAATCCCCCCTGAGTCCTATCTCCGCCAGCACGCCCCTTTCCCTTCTTACCCTTAGGCTTGTAATAGCTCCTTTCCTTCATCGGAAGCCATCTCTCGGGATCAACTTTCTTTTCCGGCTCGAAATTTTTCGGCATGCGTGACTGGCGCAGTTTCCGTTTCTTCCGCCGGGTTTCGTTGCTAGGGCCAGCTCTCTTTCTACCCGGCCCGCCCTGTTCCGTCCCGAAGCCGCCACCAACGCGAGGCACACCAGCTTCCTCCAGAATATCCACGTCCACGCTCTGAACCAAGGAAGGGACCGGAGTCAACCCATCCAGCCAATCGGCATCGGGCATCTCAATATGCGCGGCCGTCTGTGCCGCAACGAAACCCGCCCTGGCGGCCTGGTCCTCAGGGCCGACATCCCGCAATGCGCCAAACAGCTTGGCAGCCTCCGCGAGATCCTCCTGCCCCCCCGCGTCTAAAAGCGCGATTCCAGCGGCGTGGAAGAGAGAATCTGGCGCTGTTAATGCCGATGGTTCAATCTGGCTGGACGTGTCGTGCTGCCTCTGCCTCCAATGCCTTGCAGCATTCAACAGCACTTTCTTTGCGGCAACGCTTCGATTCTCGACGTTGTACAGCGTAGTCATTAGGGCGACCAGTCCAGGCGAATACCTCAAGTCTTGCACGTCCACTTGGCTAGCGTACGGCATGAAATTGAGCCGCTCATCCATCCGCTCCAGAACCCGGACCGCGCCACTGTAGTTGTTGGTCTGCAGTGCGAGGTGTGCGGCCGTGCATGCGAGGCCGATATCCTCCGGATGCTTCTCCAAAACAGGGACAATCGCTCGGAGGGCCGCCTTCGGGTCGATCTGACCTTTTGCGTAAGCCACCGCTCGGATCACCGAAAGAGCTGGGGCCTTTTGCCTCGATGCCGCAATCCCGGAAAACTTGAAGACAAGCATATCGAGAGTTGCGGCGTTCTGGGACAACAAGTTTTGTTGGAAGCTGAAGGGCTGGTCATTAGGAGGGTAGGAAGGACTGCTGTGGAAGAGACGGTGAAAGAGGTATGGATTTGAAATCGTCTTCGCGCTAGCAAGAGAGTTTACCCGCGCGATGTGCTTAGTCGACGCGTCCGGGATTCTACCGTTGGTTAATATACGCGAATCGACGTAGGCGAGGGGAGTAATGACACTTACGCTGCTACTTCCAACTGCACCGACAGCTCGTCAGCTTCGTCGAGTCTCCCTTGCCGAGCCATAACGTAGATCTGTTGGATCAAAATGGGCAGGAGTTCGGCCGCCTTTTCCGCATCAGTAAGATCGTCCAGTGCTTCGCAAAGCACTACGTCGAGAAGTTAGCGTTCTTGACAGTTATAGTCCCATGGCCAATCGCATACCTCGAGCTCTTCGAAGCAAGACCTCTCCTTGACCGAATGCACCCCTCGCTATGCACCCGCAAGCTGCATTGTACGCCGTTTCAAAGGCGTCCATGTCTTCCCTTCCAGGCTTAGTCCTTCGCGCAAGGTGTCCAGCATTCGCCCACGCCAACTGGGCATCGACCGCGCTAGCATTGATCCTCAGGTCGTTTTGCTCTCCAAATGCTTCCGCCCTGTCCGACAGGAGGTGGTCGTACACGTCGGCGGCTTCAGGAAATGCCTCGCTGCGATATCTCTGGGAGAGTCTTGTCAGCGCGTCGCGTGACGAGGTTTCGGCAACAGTTGAATGTGAAGACGTACCGCCTGAGCTTCGACGTGCTTCAAACCCCTCCCGCGCTCTCCAATCTCCTTTCCTGCCTCAGCAACAGTCACCGCCCGGCCCGGCTTGCCCGCTTTGTAGAGCGTGTACGCGTGTTCCAAGTGAGCCCTGTCCTTGAGCTCGTCCCCGGCCTCTTCGAACATTTGCAGCGCATCGTCGAACCGGTCGAGCTTGAGCAATGCCACTACTTTGGCATGTAGCGCATTGGCGTCCGACTTGGACTTCTTGAGAGCGGCGTTCGAGGCCTTGAGCACAGCATCGTGGTCTTCGAGCGTCGCCTGTCCGAGTAGCGCCGCGAGCGACGGCGTTGCGGCCCCCATTGTTCGCGACGAAGACAGAAAAGGACGCAGTTATCGGCGCGACCGGTAGGAGACCATGCGGCGGCGAAAGGATTAGTAGGCTAAACGGGGCGCAAGCTCGTAGACTATTCAAAGATGAGGTAGGGATGGCAGACCACCCGTGGTCTTTGGGGAGGCTTGTGTGCGGCGGGACAGCGGGGTGGAATTTCTAGCGTCCCCATTGGCCGGCGTCGCTCGGCTGCCATTTCCCAGCATTCCATCGCGCGGGGCGCGTCGTACACTTCGGCTGCGTCATCATCCGGAAAGCCGACTTTATTAAAACAGCACTGTGGAATATCTCCCATCCCCGCCATCCGCATGAGCCGCTGGAATGTCGACTCCTCATCCCACTCCCGCCTCCGCTCCTCTTCTGCTCTGCGCCTCGTCTTCTTGCGCTCTCTCTTCCGCCCCTGATGCGCCTCCTCTTCCTTCGGCGTCCTCGCCGCTCTTCTAGCCCCCCTCCAACGCCTCCTCGCCTCCTCTTCGTTCAGCGTTTCTAACCTTCGATCGCGATGATAAAGCCGCTCAGGTAGACGTAGGAACTAGTCATGCTTGGACTTCCGAGGCCCATCATCGCCGGGATTATGGCCATGATCTTCTCGGAATAAGTCGCTATGGCCCAAGGTTGCACTCGCGGGTCTGACGGTGCCGCGCCTAGATCAGATGCGAATGTAGTGGCTAGCGTAGCAGGCGAATCAGGGTCGGAAAGGTCTGAAGTCGACGTGTGTCCTCCTGAATGCCTGGCGTTCTTGGCGGAATCCGGGTAGAGGCCTTTCTTCACCACTCTACGGATGCATCGCGTGTGCTTGAACAGAATATCTGTTCCCTCTTCCGTGAGATGTTGCATGATCATGAGCTTCTAGGGTCGCCCTGTTGATGCCAAAGTCAATAAGTATCGAGGCAGGCCGTTCCTCGCTTTATGATTTGAGACGCAAACCTAAGCCCCTTTTCCATGGAAGCTGGAAACGATCGAGTGTGTTTGGCGAGAGATATGACTCCTTGATCTTTAGTCGCATTGGCTCATGCTTTTGGCACGCTACATCGGACGGCGTACGTGTAGAGCGAATGGACTTTCTCGGGCTGTGGGTCCATTACGAGTCGAATACATCCGGGAAAGTTCTTCAAAGCGCACCACTGGCGGCTACGTCCACGTTCGACGCTGCGTACAAGGTCTTAGTATCAATTACTCTATCATAGAACCATTCCACCTGAAAGATATGCAGCGTTTCCTGGAAACCAGTCAGTAACGCGGCGAGCCTCTTCGAGCATTCAGAAACTCACATCATTGATCTGTTTTTGGTGTATCCTCGGGTATGGAGGACGGAACTTGCCTTCGTCGCCGTTGAGTGTGGCCAAAGACCGCGCCTCGAAATCAGATTCCTCGCAAGGAGTTCTATCTTCGTCAAGTAGCAAGGGCATCGCCTCTTGGCCGGTATTAGGCGTGAATCGGCATCGCTATCCGGGATTTTGTAATGCACGTGGGGATGCTTAGCCGTAGGCAGTGGAGATGGAGATATCCCGAAGAAGCCCACTTGCCACTCCTGATGCCATTGGCGGCCTTCATTCAGATTTGCACTCTCTACCCAATGGTACGTCTTCAAACGGCTCAGCTTAATCTCGCAGCCGGCCGTAGTTTTTGACGTTTAGCTCTTCAAAGTGTCAATGACAGCGATTGGGCGTCATGAATGCGTAATTCATCGGAGTGCACCCAAGATTGTCATTCTCGCTCAGTCCGACACTCGAATAACTCAGAAGGAGGTTGATAACAGGTACGTTCTCGTTCGCTACAGCCGTACGAAGGATAGTCATACCATACTTATCCTGAGCATTTCGGTCGGCTCCTCCCTTCAAAGGAACTTTGGCTGCAAAGCATTCTCTCAGTACGCAAGCTCTGTGTCGAGTTGATTTCCCGAATATATCAACATTGTGAACGTTCGGTGACGTCTCGTCAAGTATGAACCGGATCAGTTCCATGTTGCCAGATCGGATGGCGATTTGGAGACAAGTCTGTTCGAAACCATCGCGCTTCAGAAACTTCGCCCCACGCTCCTTAAGTGCTTTCACCATGTCCATATGGCGCTCCTAAATCGCATAATGCAAAGGAATTTGAAGATTACTGTCCTTGAGGCCGAGAGCAGCCCCTCTGTTGATGAGCGTCTCGATTGCGAAGAGGTTACTGGGCCGAGCTGCGAAATAAACCGGCGTGCGTCGGTTTCTATCGTGCACGTCCGATAGAGGCTTTTTCTGCCGGACGAAATCTTCGATCACTTTGGCGGGTTTCCAGATAGCAAGGAAGTGCAGTAGGGCGGTTCCCCGGCGGTCACGCTGGAACTCCCGGACTCCGGTGGTGAGAAAGAGTCTGCTCGGTTGCCAGGAAGACTGGGTTCTTTCCCTGCCTGTCCTTGCGCAGGAAATCTGCGCCCTGTCTAATGAGATTGTCCACGGCACCTAAGTTTCAATGGATGACAGCAACGTGTAATGCCATCATGCCAACATGATCTTGGCGGTCAAGCCCTGCTTTCGTCTTGCCATGGTGATCGGTGGTGCTATAAACACAGCCATACTCGACCACCCAGTGCAAGAGCGTCCTGCCGACATGATCACCGTCGAGACCGCCGAGGCCTAATTGAGTCCGCAGTCTGTCCACGGTGCCCTCCCAGTTCTGCTGGGCGCGTAAATGCAACAAGTTGTACCTTGTCCCCACGTAAGCTAGCGTTAGCTGGTCGGGAGAAAGCTTGTCCAGAAAGAGACTCTAGCAGTTTACTTTTGTCGGTTTCCAAAATATCACGCTCCACGGCCTCCCAACCCTATATGTCGCAAGCATTAGGGGATTGGTTTCGTCGAAGTGAGATAGCCAGTATTTGAATGCGTTTTTCAAATCCACCATTCTGGTCACGGATCGCACAATGTTGTCGGGGGTCCCTCATTTGAATGCGAACTGAAATATCTCGCTTTGCGGGTTGGGGCCAGTGAATTGATCTTGGGATGTCTTAGTAAGCCCTCGACTGCTTGATGTTTATCCTCCAGGATACCGAGGTGAAGCGGCGTTCCAATAGTGCAATTCTCCATGTCAAAGTTGTAATGAACGTCGCAGCAGCTGTGGAAGATCAACTTTTTCCATGAAGAGCACATGGCCCCATTCGGCGACGATGTGCAGTGGAGACATTTCATTCGCGGCAGAGCGATTGAGATCCAAATACGGCGGCGCGAGGAGCATTTGAAACGACAGCCGCCGAGAGTGCAGGATTGCCTAACGCAGAGTAGTCATGTTGACGCTATCCAATTCATTGACATCTTGACCAGCTTCTAGGAGACGCTGGACGACGCTCGGAAAGTCTCCAAGCTGGAGCAGCCGATGCAGTGGAGGCTCCGACTCAATAATGCGTGGATATCGATTTGGATGGGTCTTGGCTGCATCTCTCTTCCAAGGCACGGATGCCAAGCGAAAGAAATCCCACCTGGGAGCACAGATAAATTTATATATCATTTCTTCCATAGCATTGTCCCGCGTAGTCTGGTTAAAGTGTGAGACCCAATGCTTGATGCTGTAAAATAGATGCAGGAAAGCACCCAAGAGGAGTTCAATTTCCTTTTCAGGCTTTTGAGCCTTGTCGTCTTGCTGCTCTCCCTCACTGAGACTGTGAATCGTTTTCTTCTGACAGAGGTATCTCAATATCGAGGCTTCAGCGAACTCGTCCAGCTGCAACATGGCGACGCATCTTGTGGCAATTTCCACGTGCACTTCTGGCAGGACAATTAGAAATACTTCCAAGTTTTGGTTTGTTGGGCCGAGGATTGTTCGTTTATCAAGAAGTTCTTTACCGACTGGATGCGAATCGCACGTAATCATCAGTGCTAACGCTGACAATGTAGCCGCAGTATTCGTTAAATCCGGCTTCAAATGTCGCGGCGACATCCATTTCGACCTGCTTAAAAGCGCGGTACTTTGGGATTAGACACCGCATATTCGAGTTGCTTGAGCGACAGAGGTTCGTTCGATGCTAAAATCTACGAGAATGTTCCCCGATCAGTCGGCCAAAACTGCTCCGGTATACGTTCGAGGAGGTTACAATAAAACGATTGCAGGTCGACCGGAAGCTGCCGAAGCCTCTCCACACTTGAAAGTACGGACTGCAAGCTCTGCGAGCTAACGTTCGCTGCGAGACTCGTACGAGCTCAGATTCCAATTCAAAACGAACGGAATCCCGTCGGCGAATGATTGCACGTGCATTCTAATGTAAAAGTTGACTTCTTGAACCTGAGGAAGATAGTTCATGCCGATTTGCAACAGCTTGACGATCCTGCTAAACGGCTATTGGGGATGCAGCCCTGAACGACCGGAGAGCACGATTCGAACTTGGCCTACGAGGTCGTCAGCGCTGCAAACCGTTAAAAATATCCTGCCTCGAGTCACACCCGAGTTCATCAAGGGCATCAAAGAACATCCAAAATTTCGTCCCTTGACTCTTGCAAACGATGCTGATGAGACAATTCCAGAGCTTGTCGCTGTCGTCGGCAGCTCTTGCGCTCATGAGCATCTCGGCCATCCCATAAAGGACAGAAACGACTCGTCGATATGATCAAACGGGTGCGCTTTCTTACTATCTCTCAACACTTGATAAAGAATTGATAGCAGCAAGCTTATCGACGTTTCCCGCAGTGGATCCTTGTCATCGCAGAAGGAGGCAATCGAGTGTAATACCTGATTCGCCGTGTTTTACTCGGCGTGACTCCCTTCGACGAAGACGCCGACATGTCTAATGAGTTAATTCATCAGGACACTCTTTCCAGCTCCATGTGAACCCAAGATGAATAGCAACCGGGACGCATTACCGTCCCGCAAGTCAAGGAAGTCATCATGCTCCCGAATCCACTCGCACGAATTGGCCCATCTATTCACAATTTTCATGGCTAAACCAGTACAAATAATGCAGGAGTTCAACTTGTGATCCCACGTTCAGAAGTGCGCTCAACACTCTCAATGATTTTGGACATCGCATTGCCCACAGTGCGATAGTTTGAGTTAGCTGGCGTGAGATATCGGCATGACTGTTGCTGGCTTGCTTCTAGCATGAGTGGAGTCTCGTTCTGTACCTGAAGTATCAAGCTCTCCTTTCTAGCAGCTTCCCTACCGTCGAGCTTGGCAGATTCAAAGAACGGAATATCTGACTCGGAATGGGTTTCTCAGTGAAGTCGAGCGTATTTTACGCAGCTTTGTCGTTAGTGAGACCAAGTTGCGAAACAATTTCAACTGCAAGATTGCTAAGGATACAGCCACATTAGCTCGGAGAGAAAGCGAACCCATCAGCCGATGTCCTCAGCATGTTGTGGAGCGCCAAAGAAGACGGTCCAGATAAGACTATCGTCAAGCCACGAATATTGCGGCGGTTCTTTTCTTGCCATGAGTACTGCCTATTTGACCAACATGCTGCCCATGTTGTGGCAAATGAAGATGACCTTTCGCAGCTTGGCATCATCCGACGTCCTCATTCTCCTTATCGCTTCCAAAAGACCACGAGCCTGGTCTTCAACTCCTAAAGTATAATCCTCCCTCATTCCGCTAGATTTTCGCAATCCTGAAGTGGTTCGCATAAGCCGGCATAGCCACTTCCTGTCGGAAGTACAGTCTTGCCGAACCTGGCTCTACCATGAGGACAGCGTCGCCCTCACGAGCCCAAGTGACATCTTGTTGCTATGCCAACATTAAGTACGAGGCTCGAGAAGTGCAAGTATTATCTAACGTATCTGTACGGTCGTCTGTGTCGGCTCTTTTTCAAAGCAACTCAGGATTTCCACTCCGTCAACATGTCTGAAGCTGTCGTTCAAGTCGATAAGGGTAGGCGACCCAGGGCGAAGCTGCCGGACGATATCTTCAGTTGGCTTGCCTTCGACTAGGGTGGATAAAGCGTCTATGTAAAAGCCTTCGTAGGGCGCGCCTAGGAAGACCACCCTGCAAACGGGAAGATGTGCTCCAAGTGGTCCGTAGAGATCGGACATTGCCTTTTTAGTGATTAAGCAGCTCAACCAGGGCCTATGAATACGATTGGGCGGTCGTAGAATTACGCCTCGCTTCTCATAATCTTCTCCCTGTACGCAAAGCTTGTAGCAAATTCAGCCATGTGATTCCTGGCTTGGTTATCCCGAAGCATAGAAGGATAACCGTGGATTAGAACTCTAAACCGTCGTTAGTAAATGTGTGCAACTACCAGGCCATATCGTAGCCCAATCTAGCGCAATTATCAGGCAATGGCTGCTTCGCTGTAGGACTAGAACACAGCAAAATTATCTCAATTCAAGGCGGCAGATTTACTCATCTAATGTTAGGAATGTCTTTAAGTAGAGCATCTCTCAACCACACAAAGTCGGGACTCGCCGCTCAAGATCCAAAGCCGTGCCCTGCGAGGCACGTAATGGTGATAACGCTACCAAGCTAAGCCTTAGAGCGTACTCCCTTTTCAATTTCCTTGCTCATGTCATCATATCGGCTGATTTTCTAGCACCGGTTCCGTCGGCAAGTTCAGAGCTCTGAAACCATAAAAGTCGCTGTTGAAGATGATGCTGCTCCGGCTGACGATCCGCGGGTCCCGAGCACGAGAATCTGACGCTTGAAAGACAGCGCCGCTGTGAGTTTGCCGTTAGAGCTGTTACTCGCCGCAGACGCCAGGGACCGGACGTTGATGTATGGTTGGTCTTCTGCCGCGAACAGGCCAACAAACGGCTCGGCGGTCATGCGCGCCGGAACATTCTGCGCTCGCAGCGTTGGTATTCTAGAAGCGCCGGTACCGGGCAAGCGACTGGTCATTGACTGCAGGCGTGAACTTGAAATGTGTTGTTATTGGAAGAAGCCACGAAAAGGAGCGAAAAACCATGTGCAACAACTACTGAACCAACACAGTAATGTAAGCGAGTCTAGGCACTCTATGTAACTACAATAAAAGTAAGTTTGGGTCCTAAGCCTAGCAGAAAGGATTTTGGGCCCCTGAGATCCCCGCCTTTGCCACCCGTGTGAGATTCTTGCTGTTGACAATCCGATTTTACGGTCCGCGAAAGTCACCGTTCTCTAGTTCAATTAGTCAGCGAAGTTTGCTAAATGCGACAACGGGCATTGACAGATTCCGGCAGAGATCTGGAATGGGTAGGCCAAGTCCATTGACATTGAAAGACGGTGCTATCTGGAGCTGCATACGGAGGAATACACTTGTACATAGGACCCCTGCCAGGGGTTGACAAACTAGGCCTAAATGGGCCACCCAATTCTCACAGGCATCCCGCCCCACACTACTCCGTAGCTAGTCGCTCAAAAGGCAGCTGGGCAAGGTTCTGCTTGTGTCCTCCGTTGCAGGGCGACGATGTCGCTGTTGCCTCCGGTTGCTATAAAGCGTGAGCTCTGGAATCTGAAGCCAGAATATCCGGCCGCGATCCGAGACCGAAATCAGACATTATTGCTCTCTGCGGACCTCACCACTCCGCAGTTAGACAATGTTCGCGAGAGCCTTTGGCTCGCCGGCTTACCGCGCCCAGCTCGGCCACTCCGCCATCAAAAGCTTCTGTGACGCGAGCTTCTGCTGACAGAAAACCCAGAGGAGCATCTTCTTTGGGTTAGATCGAACATTTTTGTCAAACCTTTGCCGGAGTTCTTGCGTCTCTTTGACACCTGAGAGGCGACCTTATGGCAAAACGAAGAACTTGAGCCGCCTGTAGGATGTTTCTATCTTATGCCTAGCTTGTTAGCTACAGGAACGACTTGGAAATCACCAAGGAGATCAGAATAGTGCTTAAAGAGATTGCGTGGACAGCGTTTGTCAAGGACTTTCTCGCCAAGATCAACCCGGCTACGCTGGAAGATGTCAACAAGCGCTATCAGTATGGCGAGCTACGCCTCTCACGCCTGAATAGTCTCTACTGTTTCTCGCCTTCAATTTTTTTCATTGCGCAATCTCGTTCGGGACTACATGTCAGGCTGCACGTGGTATCAAGATTACTTCTCCCGCAATTTTGCCTGGCTTCTCGTCTTGTTTGCGTACATTTCCATCGTCATCTAAGCAATGCAAGTGGCTTTGGGCACGAACAAATTAAAATTAAACCTTATCTTCCCACGATTATCATAGGGATTCTCCGCGGCTTCGATCATTGTTGTCGCAGCTGGCGTGTTCGTTATGTTCACTGCATGGGCTCTTCTGTTCTATTACCATATCTTGACTACCATCTGGTACTTTAGTCGAGTGCAAGACGAAAGGAAACCCCAAAAAGCCATCGACCAGAACTAAAGAGAGGACTTTCAGATTTGCATGGGCTGGCAACTATTTAATCCTTTGTATTAGTTTGGCATGTTTAACTCAATACCAGTTCGAAAGTACATTGCTTTGGTCCTCATTTTGCAAGACAGTATTTACGAATAAAGCATTTTTAACTTTTTGTGGGAAAGTAGTGGACATGATCATGTATTAAGCATAACAACCTACCACGTAGTAGGTCAAAATTTGATAGTTTGCTATGAGGGCCTATTTTGGTGCATTGTTTACCAGCATGTGGCTTGCGAGTTTTATCGGCCTTAACAAGGACGATAATATATCTCGAGCCTCAGTCTCCTCCCTCCAACTAGTCTCAGTGCAGGCCTGCGGTTCGCAGGCTAGCTGTCCAAAACTGTGATTGGGCCAGGCAGCGACGGAGCAAGCTCGCATGCACCGTGACGGCCCGCGAAACTAGAAGCAAGTGGCGCATGCATGCAAAACTACGTGTTGCGCATCCGACTGGCCTCTCTTGCAGATTCAATGCATGCACCCTTGGCGATGAGAAGGCACTAAAGAAAGACAGGCTATCAAACGCGCGCCGAGAATTAAGATATTATTATCTACCAGAAATTGTACATGTTCAAATACATGTGAATGCGTGTTCTTCAAACGCCAGTATTCAACGACATAGCCGAAACAGAGAGATGCATCAATAAACTAATGGAGAACGTGTCGAAAACTCCAAACTCCACGTTATCTTTCAAGCACCTTCGCAACAATTCTCGCGCGCTAATATGCAATTACAACACGTGGATCGCAGTTCACCTGCCGCTTCTCCGTCCTCTTCCGCTGTCGCCGCGCAGCAGAAACATTCCGGCTACGGCCACCCTAGACCTTTCAGACGAGCCACTACCATGAGCCATGCCAAGAATGCCCATGTGGCGTTCTACCCGGCGCAAATACGGCCGTGCTTTAGCCACGAGCTCGTCATTCATCTGGTCTAGGTTTTGCCGAAGGACAAGCACTCCGGCACAATGTAGTGCCAGAAGAGCGCTGCTAACCCAGACATCGCAGCCGAAAGGCTCGGGAGGAGGGTAGGAAGGCGTGGTAGGGGGGTAGGATGGGTGAGTGTAAACAGCTGGGTAAGTGGACGGGTAGGAGGACGTGTAAGCGGAATAGGAAGATGAAGAATGATGCCGCGACGAGTGACGCTCACGGTGGCCATGGTGTTCTCGGGTGGAATAGCGATCCCGGTCACGGTCCTTTTCCCGATGCGAGTGGTGCCGCTGGTGGTGATGGTGGCTCTCGTGCCGATCGGAGTGACGACGAGACCTGCGAAGCTCGCGTGGCGGTGGCTCCTGGTACCGGTACTGATATGGCTGCTGATATTGCTGCTGGTAATATTGCTGGCCCTGGTACCGGTACTGGCCGTGATATTCGCACTGGTCGGCCCCTGCCATAACTGCCGGAGGCAGCGGACCTCCGCGATCCAAGATCCAGATGCACAACGAGATCAAGTGGCGTGGAATATGCGCGACTTTGTGGGCAAGAATCAAAGCGCGAGATTCGGGAAATTCGAGCCGGTCCTTTTTCTCTAGCCTCCAGCGGCCTGCCGGCTTTACGGCGTGCCATAAGTGCCCGTACGGCGCTCTCGTTGGAAGGAACAAAGCTCGGTGATATGGCCTAGTGCCATGAGCGCACTGCGAAGTCAACAGCAGATACAAGCTGTTGTTCTCGAACTTGCGAGCAAGGTCGTCGCCGGCCATTGCGGACGAGTTGAAGCGACCCCGGGAGGCGACGGGGAAGGCGAGGGGGATGGAGAAGTGCGGGGCAGCGGAGTCGAGGGGAGAGCGCGGGAATAGCTGGTCCGCATGGGCAAAACTAGATCGGGAACCTTGGAAGATCCAAATGGTGGGCGATAGGCTTGTTGGTGGCTGTCGCCGGTGATGGCAAGGGTTTCCGGATGCGGATACGGGCTGGGCTCGACGCGTAGAACCGGCGCGGACGGGCTTCGGCCGTCGTAATAACGGCGAGGACGGTCGATAGGAGGCGCCGAATGGGGTCTGCGACGGAGCCCGGCGTCGAGAAGGAGCAAGGCAGAGAGCGACAGCGGCGCGCGGCGGCCATGATAAACGCAAGGAGCCGGCTGGGAGGGTGAGTGGAGCGAAGGGAGGGTCATGACCTCAGGCGGCGGCGGGCCGGGGAGGGGGCGCGGACCTGCGTCGATATCCAGGCTCGGAGGGCCGAGGGCGGGCAGGCGCATGTGTCAGGGCACTAGCAGCAGGATGGAGTTGGGGATGGCGGCGTCGGCGTGGTGGTGTGCAGCAGCGCGGGCTTACCCAGCTCTGGCGGCGGCGTCTCAGCCGTGGCCCCCAAGCCGGGGGAACCGCTGGCACCGGTGCCGCGAGCCGTCGTCAAGCGGGCAAGTCACGCCGCGCCGCGGGCCCGGGCCCGGCGCCGGGCTGGTGATCACGCGGGGCGTTCCACGCGCCAGAGCCCCGCCGCGCGCTCTGATTGGCCGCGCGCTGCTGCAGCCGAGCCCGCTGCTGCACACGCGCCAGCACCCGCACCCGCTTCCGCGCCGGCGTCCGCGCCTGCACCTGCACTGGCTCCTGCATCCGCGGCCGGCCCATCCCTGCCCGCCGTCCGCATGCTCGCCCCACCGTCACCACCACCACCACCACCACCACCACCACCATCGCCGCAGCCGTCATCACCACCCCTCCCGCCGTCGCCGGCCCCGGTGCTGACGCCGTCGCCACCACCACCGCCTCCCTCGCCGCCACCCCCTGTTGCCGGTTCTGCGCCCGAACAGTCGTCCCGCCCCTGGCCCTCCTGCCACGACCGCCGCCCTTCCCCTTCCAGCTCGCACACCTTGAGCTCCGCCTCCAACTCCACCCTTTCGACCCCGTCCGCCTCGAACCTTGGCGTCGCATCATCGTGAGGGTCCATTTCGAACTTCATCGTGCCGTCGGCCTGCGGGTCCAGCTCGTGGCCGCGCGCCCCGTCCTTTTGCGCGTCCATCTCGCTGGGGCCTATCTGACCTTCCAGCTCGGCGCGCGTCCAACCGTCCAGCTCGAGGCCTCGTTTCGCTTTCTGCTCGCGCCGCTCTTCTTCCTCGAGTTTGTCGGCCTCTTGGCGCCGCCGTGTCCGAGTAAGGCGCCGATATGCCCCGAGGGCGAGGATGAGCAGAACGAGAAGCAGAAGGACTCCGCCGGCAATGACGCCAGCCTTAGCGGGTGTGCTCAAACTCGAGGACGACGACCGCGAGTCGTCGGCGTCAACTTGGGCAGTGTCGGGGCCATCCGAGCCCAGTGCTTTAATAGTGACCAGGTCGGGGGACGCCTGCGAGTCGAATCGCGCTTGCGCGACAGAGAAGTTACCGCGCTCGTAGTCGACGATCAGAAAAGAGTCCTGGAAGAATGCGCGCCCGAGGGTGAACTGGGTCGCATTGGCGGCGCGTCGCATCGGAAAATAGCGCGACGTATTTGCTGTCCCGAGACCCGGGTACGCACTCGTGGCTACCATGTCCAAGCTCGTGAACGGTACTGTGATGGTCACACTTGGACCCGACTGAACGTCCGGCGCCAGCTCAAACTCGAGGTTTCCGCTTGCACTGGTGACGTCCATGGCGTCTCGCGCCGTCTCATTCCAAAGATACAGGTCTGATTCTTCATCGTAAGTCAGTCCATAGGCGCTAGCGATTATTTCGCACGCATCTTCCGGGAGCCAAATGTGTGGCGTGCCTGCATCTAGAAAGGCGTAAATCGACGACGAGAGAGCCGACAGAGCTCCGGGAGCGCGAACGGAACGCAGCCCGACTACGACGTCCCGGTATGTGACTGAGCTAAGCTGGAATGTAACGTCGTTGATAGTGCGTCGTGAAGCATCGTAACCTCCGAGCGTCAAGCTACCAAGCACGCCAGCACCAGCACGCGCTGCGGCGCAGTTAGAATCCGACATTCACGAGCAAACAACGAGTAATTCGGTGCCGGGGCATACTCACCACCGCGCGATCCTGCTGTGTAGCCGTAGGAGAGGCTAGGGACGAGATTGCGCTCACGAAGAGAAGATAGGAAGCTTGGCCGAGGGTTCCTAAAGTCGGTAAAGTTCGTTGGTCTTGGGCTAACACCGAACATTCCTGACGCAGCTTCAGCGGTTCGTCCTCGGAGCAAAGTTGCTGATCGCGTCAACGCCTTGCGCCGGAACCCATACCTGTACTCCATTCCTCGGCCATTATGGCGGCCACGATCTGATCGTCCAACTTCGGGCCCCCGCTTCCCTCCCAGCCTACCGTCACCACGTCAAATCCATAGTTTCCAATGCCACCATAGCCCAGGTTGGACTCTTCCTCGAGTACATAGTCGCCGTTGTCGCTCCAGGACTCCGAATTTGTCACGTTGAAGGTGAACCCTCGATCGCGGTCACACAACGCAGTCTCTTCCTCACTTCCAGCACTTGCACATGCCCCAGAGTTGACCACCCATGTCTCCTGGCCAGATGTCGCGATGAGTAGTTTGACGGTTTGAGGCGGCGTTCCGACGCGAAACGCAAAGGTTGACCAAGGGCCGTCGGAGCCGTCGCTAGCGAATGGTCAGTTTTACAACCTATTAGCGACTAAGACTGTATACGCGGTGGTTGATTTGACGTACAAGTCTCCTGTCGGCTCAACGGCCAAAGGTACTAGCTCGGCGTTGTCGGCCCTCCTTTGGCCGGCCGACTTCCTAGGGATGCCCCCTACGCCGATGAGGCTGGGTAGAGAAGGCATTGCAAATGCGCATGAGGGCGATATAATAGCCTTTGGGCGACTATCGTTGGGGAGCCATCGTCAAGGGTAGGATTCAGACAGCGGAACGAGAAATCATTTCATCCAAAGGCAAAATCATGAGTCTGGGACGGCCCGGAGATTTGTCCATGAGTACAAAGCGCGTTGAGGGGTTGAATACGTCGGCAGGGTTAGAGCAACTGCCGCGGTGGTCCGCTCGGAGGATCATTTTCGTGTCTGCGCGCCATGGCAGGGACCTTGCCGTTACGGCCGCCGTTATAGTGCGCTCGCGTCGGGGTGATAGGTTGGCTTGGAACATTTTTGTGCGGCGCTGCAGTGCTGGCAAGGATGCGGAAGCGGGATGGGACGCGGTTGGTCGGGCTCGCGCCATTGACGACGCTCGACTCGGAAACACATATTAAACGCAAATGAATAGACCGGGCGAGGGCTAATATGTCACACTGGGGTAGCGCAGCTGAAGGGCGGCCCCGTTCTAATTTTGGCCGAAACGCCCTTCAGGCAAATGCCATCCGGGCTGCCGCCGCGGCCGGCCATCTCGCCCTGCGCGGGTCCGCGCGGCGGCACCGACGTTTTTCCGATCGTCCGGAGCCTAACGCTGCGGCAACCCAGCAGCCACGACAGCCCTCGTCCCTCAAAGTCGCCGCCATCTCATGTTTGCTTTTGACTCCCGCTTGCGCTTGCGTGCCACACGTCGGACGGCCCCTCAACGAACTGAACTCGGCACCCCGCGATTGGCGGCACGGCTTCGACGCTACGGGCCTGCTGCTGTAGGCCCGGCCACGCGGGAGTGCCCGCAGTGCCGAATGTGGCCCTAGGGGGAAGACGGGCAATGGCGGCGCGAGAGCGTCGTCGGCCGCGTCGTTCATGGTGGCGCTGCCCGCCCTCCACGTCCCTTCCCGTCCCGGACACGACGGCACGAAAATGCAGGTCATCGCGCCGCCCGCGATGCCTGAGCACCCAACAACCACGATTTGCGCGGATCAGCCCTCGTCGGGCCCGCTACGGTCCCAGCGCCGTACCCCTGGGCCCAGGACGGGCCGCAATCCACGTGTTACATATTACTCAAGCGGTTGAATCATTCAACTGCACGTTATTGCTTCCCGTGGCTCTTCTCTTTTTTCTCTCCTCTTCTCTCGTCTCCCGTTGCAGACTGCGTGGCTGCTGTCCCCTGCATCGTACTTCCATCGAGTCGACACACGCATATGCGCGCCGGTTCGGTGCGGCTGCCCCTCCGACACTGACGGATTGCCAGTCGGCCGCGCAGCAGCATCATGTTTTTCCATTGTTTCCGCTGCGGATTTGCGCCCCATTTGCCGCCATTGACACTCGTCCTCCCGGATGAACGAAGGGCTAGCGGCCAATCGATACGCTTTTTTCCCCCTCTCATCGTAGCCGCCGCGAGAGACGCCGTCATATTGCACAATGCGTTACAGCGCGAGAGCAGCTCCTAACCAAATTTTCAGACGCACCCATCCCACCCGCGGCCGATCCTGCGCCAATAGCAGCTGTTCTCAATCTCGTTGTTGAGGCCAGCGTCTTGCCAGACGGCCAGGGCCGCTTGCATGGGCTTGCATTGCCAACGCATCGCCGTGGAGGGTGATGCGATTCGATCTACTACATATTCACCTCAGGCTTGGCTCTAAGTCGACTCTAGGTATCCTAATGCCTATCCGACTGTCTTCTTACATGATGGATCGTTCCAGTGTACCCAGCTCCGGCCTTGCCGCCACCTCCTCGTGGGAGATGTTGTCTCGCCGGCTTTGCCACGTCAACTTGAGAGAAGTGCGACATCAAGATTTTCGGGCCGGGCCAAGAGCTGGATGGCGAATTCGGTGCGGCTGTCTGTCGGGGTTACTGTTCGTAGTAGGAGCTTCTCCTTGCCCCGGCACCACAATGGCGCAAGGGGTGCACGGGGCTCGCCCGGACTGTACAGTTGCTGTGGGTGAGACGGCCCGGTATGTAACCTAGTACCCAGGCCTCCTCAATAGCACCCGGAATCTATTTCTGTTCTGGGCATCGAGGACCCGCAGCAGCTTCGGACAGGTGGTTGAGCGCAGCTCAAAAGTGCGACGGAGCTGCCGACGAGACCTGAGGTCCGCACTTGACGCAGCACTCATGTGATCACGGCCTTGATGCCGCCATGCGCTCGCGTGCTTCCTTACCGGGCTAGGACCGTTGCACAGCCACGCACAGCTAGCCACCCCGCAGGCGGATTAGACGCTCGGCTGCGGCCCGCCCCATGGTCGCACAGCCGGATTTTGCTGCCCACGGTCCGAGCGACCAAGCGGCCGAGGGCGCCATCCACGGGCCCAAGGGCCCACCGCGCGGATACCCGGGCGGGCCCGTCGTCGCGGCCGTTGGGGCCAAGGCCGTGCGACGTGATACAGCCAAACGTGTTGTTCCTGCATTTCGCCCAGCGCCAGACAGCCCGCGCCCTTTCCCGCATCTTCATTCCTGCCTCGCCGTATGCTGGTTGCCGTGGCTCCATGTTTCCAAATCCCCGTTTGCTCCGGCGCTCAATAAGTGGAGATTGCGATGCGACTAGGGATACGGGCAGCACCTCGCGGACGCTTCCCCGATGCCGTGCATGCCGCCCTCCCTCCCCGAGCTTCGGCATCGGCATGGCTGTCCGATAAGAGGCGTGCCCTAATATCCACGAGCGCTTCCCGCGCCTACAGCCCACGCCACTTTCGCCGAGGGCGGATTGCCGGTTTTGGTTCTCCAACAATGGTCGTTGCGACATATGGCGACCTCTGTTTAGTCACCACCCCTGGATACGCCGCGCGTTGGGCAGGTTTCCTGTGGCCGCCCTGGCTAGCTTCGAAACGCGGCGCCTGCCAAACAATCGGGGACGCTCCATCGTCGTCGACGATACGCATTTGGACCGAATGAGGCGTACCATGGCTACAAGTCATCGAGAGGCCGGTACCCGTATCCAGTATATCCGATTCAAAGTAGAGGGTGCCCCGTTACACGGAACTACTTGACAAAGTACAAAGATGTCTGTGGTTGGCAACTCTTTGTCATAAAATGTAACGTCCAGCACTACACAGGGGCGGGCATTCGCTGACGACGCTTGCATCCTTGCGTACTTACATTTTGGCCTTGCCTTCACGCTTTCCTCGAATCACCCCACAACACATATGTTATGCCTTAGTGGCATACAGCCATAGGTAAGGTCTGCGGGTAAGTGTTCGCTCACCCCTGCTCGCCCCGCCCTCCCCGACCTTGGCATGCGTGTCACCGCTGCAGGCGAGTGGATGAACCGCCGAGCGAATGCTAAGCCTAGGTATTTTTGAGGCTCTACCTTAGTTGCTTGTTCTTCTACCCGGCGTCACCGTTGGCGAGTCCTGTGTCGCCATACCCGCGATTTAGGTCTAGCCCCGTTACAGTATACGTATTAGCCGCGCCTAATCACTCGCCTTTACATATGCACGAAGTATCAGCTTGTACAACTTATTGCAGAGACCCTTCTAAGCATAAATTAATACAATGGACCGCACTTTGATACTTACTTCGATTTCAACTACGTCCTTTGTGTTGCTCCCGTTGTACTAAGTTGCTACCTTGAAAGGACGCATTGGCATACTTTCTTCTTGCTACTTCCCATTCAGTTTACTGGTCACGTGCCCCACAGATGCAGGACGATTGCATAGACGACTTTGACGCTATCGTCGACGGATCCATCATTGACATCGGGGGCAGTCGTCTCGACAGTTATACCCTTGGACAGCTCAAATCTTCCTTTACCGGGGCGAGGTTGAGGGGCGACAGGCCATGTCTTCCTGACGAACTCCTTTATGACGACGCCGGACTTCAGATTTGGAGCGACATCATCTACCTTCCCGAGTATTACCAAACCCGTGACGAGATTGCCATCTTGGAGAGAAACGGCAGCGAAGTTGGCTCCTTAGTCAAGCCCCGGACCACGCTGTTCGACATTGGTGCAGGGTAAGTCGGGATTGTCGCTTGTATTGGATCCAATTTCTGAACGCGCATACGCGATGCAGAGACACTCGCAAAGTCGCGCACCTTCTTGACGTGATCGAGGAACGCGGTATCCCGGCCACGTATCTGGCGTTGGATATTTCCGAGTCGTCACTGTCGGACAATTTGGCTTTTCTATGCAGCAGATACTCTAACGTTCGATGTATCGGACTTTGGGGTACCTTCTCCGACGCAATATCCTTGTGCAATAAAGTCCCGTCCCCTCGCCTCTTTCTCTCACTCGGCTCCGTTCTTTGCAATGATCCGACGGAAAGGGCGGTGGAAAGCCTGCGCTCCTGGGCCTCCCAAATGCGCGAAGAAGACATGATGCTGGTTGGTATGGACGGCCATTCAAGACCGCAAGACTATGGCAAGGTTTGGACGTCTTACCACGGCAACGATGAGCTCTTTAATCGCTTCTGGGAGAACGGCTTTCGCCATGCTAACCGGCTCGTGGAGAGTGAATGGTTTAAAGCGTCTGATTGGGCTGTGAGGGCAGTAATCGAGGATAATCCAGTTTGCCATCGATTCATATTGACGGCGACCCGAGACTTGTGCCTTGGAGACTCCGGTATCAAGTTCAACGAAGGTGAAGAAATCGACTGGTTTGACGCACATAAGTATGGCGAAATGGACGTCCGAAAGATGTGTATCGCGGCTGGTCTGGTTGTCAAATCTGTGTGGAAGGCGCAAGATTCGGAAATGCGTGAGTGATCTCCACCTTCGAAAGCACTGGTTGAATGCATGCTTATCGTCGTCGTTCAGGCCAGTACTTGATCAAACAACCAAGCTGTAGCGATAGTAAACCCGACCTGAAGCCTCTTGACACGTGACATTACAGCATTTTGGCCTCGCAATAGCGTCTATGGTGCCGTTAAAAGAAAGCTTCACTATGACGGTCAAAGGTGGGCACCAACCTATTGCTTTATTCTGTTTTCCTTCTTAGCCAAGTGTCACACGATAATGTCTATTCTAGATTAATGCGATGCAGGACGCAATGGTAACAAAGGAACTATGCCCTTGATAACGAACTGATGAAGTTCCACAGCCCTCGATTCCTTCGTGATGCAACGGATGCGAATGCAAGCCACAATGGCTAATTTAAAGGAAAGCTCGCTCGGCACCAGTCAGTCCCTCATGCGGCGCACGTGTATTGATCTCTTGTCCGAGGCAATCGGCGAAGTCTTTGAGGTCCGCCTCCAATTGGTAAGTTGGGTTTGCCTTGTGTCCTTCCCAGGGAAGACATCCCTCAGTCCAGGACCATTTCTTCTGCAAGCTTTCCTCTAAAGTGCCGTTCAACATTTGGACCGTGTATTTTCCGATTATTGGCAGAAACTTCCACCCGTGGAAAGATCCGCCTGTGAGAATGTAAAGGTTCTTGCAGTGCGGGTGAGGTCCAATCAAGAAGTCGTGTGACGGTGTAGTCGCATCCCTTGGAAACATCAGAACAACGATTTGAACCGTATCAGCAGCATCATGTTTTGAACTCACCAACACATTCGATAAGCTTCGATTTCGACGCCGTCAACCATTTCACCGTACAAGTTGGCCAGCACTTGCTTACAGCGGTCTTTCAGCGCTTGCGGAAAGTTCGATGGGTTCCATAAACCTTGACCGATTCCCTCCGGCGGAATGGACATCAATTGGCCAGATGCAACATGATATCCCATATTGGTAAAGCTGAGATCACAGTTGAATTTGAGAATGCCATTCGAAGCGAGGGAAATGCTCTCTCCTAGGCGGGCACATTATTATTACCGATTAATTTCCCTTGTGCGAAAATTTGCCGACTCACCTTTGGCTTGTTTCAGACAACTTTTGAACACCGGAACCTCTCTGAACTTGTCGCGCACGACGCCTTCTAGAGTCGCATAAAAGCTCACGGCGCCCGTTGCAACTATTCGATCCCCAGCTTGGATCTCTCTATTGTCCGGGGCGCTTTCGGCCAGCAGCAGCGCCGTCCTAGCACCAGCACTCAGGACAACAGAGTCCGCGAGCATTTCTGCACCACTCTTGAGACGAACGCCACGGCAGGTCCCATCGGCGCCGATCAAGAGGGTCTGTACGCCGTCCGAGTAATACCGAACGCCTCGACTAACGGCATCTCTAATCACGGCTTCGAGAGCGCGGTCGGCTTCGGCCCACCCAGACTTGGGGTTCCAGTAGCACTTGTCGACGCCGTCGAGATTGGCGTGGCGGAAGACACCGTTCCATCTACGTCTCACCTCATCGACCGACAACCATGTCGCAGCGGTCTTGGACCCCACCACGTCGTAACTGTCAAAGCACGCATCACTGAAGTGGGAAGGGTCGGCACGCAAGACGCCGGTTTCGTGATAGAAGGCGGAGTACAGCGGAGAGGCGCGCCATAGCGGCATGGCTTCGGCCATCAGACGCGTGTAGGCAGGGTCCGAATAGTCGGGACGGATGATTTTGTTGATGTCATGTGACGCGGCCTGCGGGTTGGGGAACGGGCTTGTATCAATCAAGGCGACGTCGGCCATGGGGTGCTGGGTGACGAGCTCAAGCGCGGTGGCAGCGCCGAAGTTGCCGGCTCCCACGATCACGAATGACCGTGCCATGCTCAGAGGATTAATGGTTTCGGAGCGATCGAGGCGATCAATTGGGCGTCTAGAAAGAGGAAGAACGAAGGGATTGAAGTGGAAGGCGGCGGCCGGGAGCCAGCAGCCTGGGAGCGGAGACCCGGCGCCTCACTATTATTATAGACAGGCATGGCGGTGTGCCGAGACGGGGCACAAGAGTTTCGACCATTGCACACGGGACGGGGGCTACAGAGGCAGCGCCAGCCGGGGCTGGTCTGGACGAGCAGAGAGAGGCGTGGACAATGGGCGGAAAGTCGCGGGGCCCATGGTCCGCTTGCGGGACGGCGACCTAGGCACGAGGAGAGGGCAGTCCCAAGGGCGAGAGGAGACGACGAGACGGGACGACTACGGCATCGGCCAGGTTGTGGCAGCGGCCGTGTGTTACGTACGCCGCTTGACGCGCCGGGGCGGGCAGGGCAGGCGCGCAGTGGAGTGAGCCATCTCCACCCGCGGCGCAGCTGACCAGGCGGACCGGACGGCGCGGCGGCTGCGCGCCTGCGGACGGACGGTCCATCCATCCACGGGCACGACGTGTGCCCGTCGCCCTTGGTTCGACGTCTTATTGCCAAGACGTTAAGCAGGGCTGCCTGCTTGGGAAGCTGCCCCTGCCGGCGTGACCCGGACGTTGTTCCGCGCGTGTTCCAGCCTCGGCCGTGCTCTCGCTTCGCCCCAGCCGAGCCTATCACGCCGCGCGCCCGTCGTTCTTGGCGCTCTTATCTCTTTTCTCCTTCCCCAGTCCAAAACCACCAGAAGGCGAGAAAAAGGGACCCATAACACCGTGTCGAACTCCTCCTAGCCTCTCTCGTCCGTCTCCTCTGTTTCACTCACCACCACCTCCATCTGCGCATTTCTCTTTCCTCGACGCCAATTGCGATCCCTGCGGCCGCCGCCGACGCGAGGACTTCTCTCGCTGCGAACGGTGCCGAGTACGTGCGACAGCGGCCGCTATCGAAGTCTCACTCCCCAACACTCGGGTCTTTGAAGTGGAACGTCGAAGAGACAAGTCATGCTGCAGGTCTAATGTAGATATGACTCGACTGTCTGTCGATCTGCGGGTCTCGAGTACGCCATCTTTTATTTTCTGTTACTTTTTTTTTTTTTTTTTTAGAAAATTGCGTCAGGTTGCACCGTTTACTTCGCTCGAGATGACCGGGGATGCGCCCACCGATAATTAACGCTCAGGAGCTCTCAAATCGTGACTGATCCTGACAGGACTAGCGTTTCCTATTCTAAGCTTCAGGCGAACGAAAAGCCTCGTGACTCTTCCTCTGTGGACGGAAGTTTGCACCTGCTCACTAAACAACGAGAATGCCAATGAGAGAAGAGAGACAAATTTTCTCACTGATCGTCGTATCCTCCATCAACGCTCAGGAAACAAATATTGGGAAATTTTCAACTTCAAAACAATGGTTTATATATTTTAGTTGAGGTCTTCTCTCGCACCTCAAAACCCCTAGACGACGTCTTAGCACAAAACAAGTGAAAACAATTAATAATGGACCCGAAAAATTGAATTGCAATTGCATACGACGACTCCAGAGTGCCAAGAAGTTCATTTTATCAACTTACAAAACCTCGCTGAGTGCATCTAAGGGAGCAAACAAAGCACCACCACTCTTGACTTTCAACATAGAAATCGAGATGCGTGGGGGTGAGGCAATCCTTCAGCAACCTAGTACGTAGGACAAGATAGGTCAGCTTGGCTTTTGAGTAACATGCGAATGATAAGAACGGACTCCATTTTAGCTTCCCAAACTCGGTGCAACATCAGCAGGACAGAATACGGAACCAACAGTCCGACTACTATTTGCTTTTTGAACTGCCATCTCTGGTTGGCCTGAGTGCCACTGGCGTGGGGTGAGGCTCTCTGCGCATGACACTACATGTAGGTAAGCAGCGAAGCGTCACTGTGGAAGGAGCGAGCACATTATCTTTATGCTCCTCGGGGTCACACATACTTGAGGCTCGGAGAATTCGACCTCGAAGCCGTTCTCTAGGGCTATGTCAACGAGAAAACGTTGGATTTAAGCACGCGCGGACCTGCGGCTCTCCCAGGTGGCGGACCTAAATTCCGGGAAAGGCGCACATGCATGACATAATGAGATCTACGAGCTGCAGCAGGGCAAAGCAGTCGAGATGCTTATCGGAAGTGGCCTATCGGGCAATTCCAAGCCAGCAGGGATACGGCCATCGATCACGCTCGCCGGGTTGGTTGTGAGATCCTGCCCAGGTAGCAGACGGCGAGCTAGAGAAACTGGAGTCACGGGCGAAGCCGGGCTTTACGAATCACTCTACGCTCTATCGACTTTCCGGTCACCACCTACCGCGCACAACTAAAGCCCTAGATTCAAGCGTGACCTATCACAGTGCGCTAGCCCGAGGATAAGCCAAGTGTATTCGCCGAAGCTATCCATTATCACGCAATCTCTAGCATTAGTCATGACGCACCATCTGCTGGTGCCTTCTAAGTTGGTCAATCCTCGCGAAGCCCTTCTTGTTCCGACAGCCTCGCAGTTCGCATCTGAACGCCTTGGTATGCTTTTGAAGGTGCGCCCTGCGGACGAGTGTGCCGGTCAGCAGCTAGCTCATTGGCCCGATGCGGCCACACCGGTTTCTAGAAGGCACCATTGTATGCATTAAGGCGAACGACTTGCCTAAATTCAGAATTACGTTCAAAAACAACCAATTCGCCGGACGGCCGCACTCCCCCCTTGTTGCATTTGGCGCCGTGCGGGCAGATGTAGGATCCCTTCCCTCGCGTGTTCAACGCCTCCATGTTAATGTCCTTCACGGCGGGCGTGGGCTCCCACTCTTGCATGGACCTAAGCGGCAACGAAGACGTCCGTTCGTCTGCCAGTGCCGACGGCTGAGATAAGGACCCGTCGGAATCTTCGTGATGCTGCATAGACTCGGGCGAGCTCGAACACCGAACAGTGTGTTCCGGCGACACCTGCTCAGCTGACCTGGAAAACACATGCGGGTCGCATTCGGGCGTGGGAGCCGGGACGTCATTCCAGACGCCGCGGACTACCTTGGCGGACTTTTGCAGACTCTCGCAAATTGACCTGGTCGAGGCTTAGTCGGGTTGGATCGGCGAATGAAAGATAAGTGTTTGGAGAGGGGGCGGGACGATACCTCAAGGAATTGTGCTTCCTGTTAATTTCCTCGAGCACATCCAGCTCGGAAAAGTCGTTGGTCTTGTCAATTTCATGCAGCACGCCGCCGATGTGGGCGTTGACATGGTCGCTGTTGACCAGAGAGTCGGCCAGGTGCGATAAGATAGCCGACGCACGCGTGAGAAAGTCCCCGATCTCCGTCAGAGGGCAGGCGGAGGTCTTGCGGTCGGGCGCACCGCCGCCGCCCGCCGCTGCCACGTCCTCGAGCTGGGCCTGGAGGATCTCGTCCACTAAGCCGCGGCCGTGGGGATCACGTGCAGGGATGGAGATGGCTCTGAGGAAGGCGTCCGAGGACATTCTTGTGGGAGGCTAGCATGGTACAAGACGCCGGCGCGCCCACGGCACCCGGCCAGCCTAGATATTTTATCCTCTGCTAAACGTCAAAGCTGTTACCTGAGATTTTTTGCGAGGACGCAAGCTGAAAGGAGCACTGGGTTCGGGAAAGAGGAGAGGGGCTGCGGCGGCGGCGGAGAGGGAAAAGGGGGAAAGAGAAAAGAGAAAGGAGAGAAGACGGAGGAGTGGGCAACTTAGGTGCGGCTACATACGGCAAGGGCCGCAAAGCTATGTGCCTTAGTAGGTAGCACGGCGCATACTCGATAGGGCTCGGCGCTCGCTTTGGGTAAGGCGCGGCGGGGCTGGTCAGGCTGCGGGCTGTTCACCTGCGGTACGGAGTACGTGCCCTACTACCACGGCGCCACAGCGGAAGGAGGCTACCACGGCTGTGCGCGGTGCCCAACCCGGCGGCGACTGGGCGTGTGGGCGAACGCGGCGCGCTCAATGGTGGGCGCCTTCAAGGCGGGGCAGTGGGCGTCGCCAACCCAAGGGACCCCACCCCGCCTGGTCCGAGGGGTCCCCAAGTGCCACGGTGCTGCCTGGCCACTGTGTGCCGCCCTACCCATGGCAGACTCGAGAAGCCGTCGATGGCTCGAGTGCCGCGGTCCCACGGGTCGCGTCCCGGCCGCCGTGACGGCTCGAGCCCAGAACGGACCCACGGGCGGCCCCGCCAAGCCTTCGCTCGCACCTTCGCCCAGCGCCAGGCTGCCAGGCTGCGTGGGCTGCACCGTGGGCCACACCGTGGGCCATGGAGCCCCAGCACCGCGGCTTGACAACGTGGGCGCCGGCGGGCGGGCGGGCCCGGCTCATCAAGCGACCACATGCCACGGCAATGTCAATGTCGTCGCCCGCCCGCCGACTTAAAATGCTCCGGCCCGTGTACAACGAGTACCTTGGGACCCACACACCGCCCGCCCCAAGCCAAGCCCACCCGCCGCCTGCGCACGGCAGTGAACTCTATACTTTCCTCTCCCCTTTCCTCTGTTTTCTCTCTTTCCTCTGGCAATCCCGTCTGGACGCCTCCGCTCCGCCTCGGCCCAAGCATGAATTACGCCCAGTAGCCTTGTGCGACAGGCTGCCGCGTCCCGCTGCCATTGCACGTCGGCTCGCGCTCTCGTCCCGCCGCGCTGCAAGGGGCTGGTCTCCTCTCACTCGGTACGTGTTGCACGGTCCGGCTTCTCTCTTCTGCCCGCCGCCAGTTTCAGGTCGTCCGCCGGCGGCCGTTACACACTACCTGCTGCTGCTGCTCCTTCCGCCAGCGCCGCACCGCTGCTGCTACTGCCGCCGCTGCCGCCGCCGTGGGTGCGTCGGTGGACCCAGTCGCGGAGCTTTGATTGAAATATTTCGCCTCAAACACACCCCTCCCCCCACCAAAAACCGCTGTGGCAATTAGTCCTGTGTCACGGTTCTTCTGTTAACCCGTTGTGTGCTGCGTGCACGTGCAGATGGGGAACAATTACTCAAGGAAGAGGCGCAGACTTGGCCAACACGTTGATGTGCGCGCCGGTCGTGCCCTCTCCCAGCCGGAACCACTTCTGGTCGACGAAACTCTGCCCGACGGAGCACCCTGGAACTCTTTAGCTCCCTTCCCTTCCAACGTGACTCAATTACCCTGGTTGCCGAATGCTCCGCTCGTCCAAGCGGATTTTGTTTTGGCTAGGCCATCTGGCCAAGATGAAGAAGGTATGGAGGCGCTAGCCTCGTGCATTTATACCTCTCATTTTTTTTTTTTCAACGCACACATATATATACATATTTAGCTGTTTTGCTTGTGCGACTCTGTCGTGCATTCTGCTGTTCTTAGCCGTCTCCATCATACTTCTTATGATTTCTTGGTTTCAGGTTTTCTTTTTTTCCTACTTGTTTCGGTAGCTGCACAATACTTAGCGCTCTTGTTTCTGTCTAGGGTAGAACATTGTATTCCTGCTGGCTGACGGTTCTTACGCGTCTTTTTAGGGGCGCTATACGATGTACACGGTGCAGTCTGGCGTCCAGACTTGTCTATGCCTCTTTCAAGCCCAACACATTCTTTGCCTGATAATCTAGAGTGGACTGCTCACACGTTTCCGGGCTTTTTCCCAGTGCTTCCTGATAAAGAATCCCGACAAGTGACTACGTCGTTGACAAACCCTTTCTCTGACAATGCTACGGAACACCTGCCCTCGCATAGATCAGTCCCGGCCGTTGTGCGCCCTCAAAATGGAGTCGTCAACGGCTACATCAAGTTTTCATTGGGGAGAGCTGGCTTCCACCAGGGCCACAATGTCCAATCGCGGCGGAGCGTTGTGGCCGAAGCTTTCAGGCAGCGCGCTGCTCCAGAGCCCGCACCGCCGCGAAGAACGTCTGAATCAGCAGCCAGCGCTCCAGGAAGGATCATGCCCTCCCCGCCAGGCTTCGGCATGAATTGCTCTTTGGATCCTTTGGATCACAACCTCTTCTCGTTCTGTAAATCCGCCCTTCATGACCACCAGACGAGGGATGTTTTGGGCGTTGGAATTGGCTGACTCCCTGTTTGCAGATAGATCTGCGTTCTGCCGCGGCAGGACGATCCTGCCCAGGACCAACTGCTGGCAGGTTGATATTGCGCCGATGCTGACGAGCAGCGAATCCCTCAGATATACGTTGCTGTCGTTGGCGGCGACTTATGTTTTGGATTACTTTCCAAACGAGGACATTCGGACCCGGGCAAACGCCTATTATCAAAGGGCTGTTGCGCTGCTCTCGGACGCGCTCTCGCAACCCGAGGAGCAGATGATTGGAGGCGGCGACAGTTTGGTAGGCACGATTGTCGTATTCATCATGCACGATGTGAGTCGAGAGATCTTTCCTAGCCCCGAGGAGGTTATTCCCAGACCCTCTCTCCTTTTGCTAACGATTCGATGTCCACGCAGACGGTAACGTGGGAGCACCGCCGACCCAAATCGCAGGTGCCCCGGTGGCTGGAGGGCGCCCGGCTAGCGAGCCGGATCCTCGACGCGACGGACCCAGGATACCGGTACTGGCACTCACCCGAGAACGTGCAGTCCACCACAGCGTACACGTCGAACACGGTACTGGTAGCGCGTGCCGCCATCCTGGGACTTCTCATGACGCCGCTCGACCCGATCCACACCAAGGGCCAGTTCGGCTGGTTACTGCACGGCATCGAGCGCAACGCGCGCAAGGTGCACGGCGGCTGCGGCTTCTCGCCCAAGCTACTGCACATCTTCGCCCAGATCACCCAGCTGGCCTCCCAGATGGCCCTCGAGCCGAGTTCCGTCATCCTGCCAAAAGGTGCCGAGTACATTAAGTCCAAGCTCGCGAACCTGCGCCAGTGGTCAGAGCTGTCTCCGGAAACAGACGGTTACGCGAGCACGGAAGCATTGCTTGACTCGTGCGTTCTCAACGAGCACGGCGTCATCGAGTGCCCGAAGAAAATGACGGACCTGGGAGCCGAGGCCTGGCGAATCGCGGCCCAGATTTACCTGCAATGCAGGTTCTTCCGGTAAGTCATTTTTGGGCGAGCGCTTCCTTGAATGAGCAAATGGGGCATTGGGTTTTTGACTATTGTATCGCTTTTCAGTCTTCCTCGAAGCCACGCAGAAGTCATGACCAACTGCAGAAGGCTTTCAGAATGCGTCAGGCGCATGCCGTGTTACGGGCCGTTGTTTACGGCCCAAGCTCCTCTATTTCCCGTTTTTCTTCTAGGCCTTGTCTCCGTTTCTGAAGAAGACTTTGGCATTGCACGGAATTGGTTTGAGACTGTTCTTTCAGCGACTTCTTGTAGATCGGTGAGTCTGCGCGTCCCTTCTTCCGCTGGTACAAGTACTTGGGCAAAGCAGCTCACGCTCTCACAGAGCGTTCCTCCTGTATGGGACGCACTTAAGATATTAAGAATTTGGGTAGATGGAGAGATTACGGATGAGCCGCATATAGACATGATACCAGTTGGGCAGCGGCAGCCTTGGTGGGAAGATATCGTCGCACATGCAACAGAAACAGTAGGGACTCTGTGCTTGATGTGATAGCGCAATACATAGACAGCGGGGACAATAGTCCCTGACTTGAAACCACAGTGAATATACAAACGATTGTACTGACTGTTCAACCCGACAAAGTTTAGTTTTACAGCGCCACCAAGTGTCTGGCGCCGTGGTGATCTTGTTGCCTTTTCAGGTTACGTCGGTAAATTTTGCCTATTCTCCCGATCTACTACCAACAGCAGCCATGTCGACTACGCCAAGCGCTATGCTATAAAATACAGGCCCTTTAAACTCCGGATTTTGTCGAACCTCCATTCGCCATGTTCCGTGTCCCGCCGGGTATAACACCTTTCTAAGGAAGTTGCAGAGTGTACAGTAAAAGAAATCGCCACCCGCTATGGCTGTAAAGAAATCAACGGCAGAACTAGTCAGAAAGCAAATGTGTAGTGACTCCGAAAGCAGAAAACGCCACAACCGAAACCCGACCCAAGCACGAAATTCGTTGGTAATGCCATCACAAGGCATCCTCAAAGTCATCATCCGCATCCGATTCGTCGCCTTGTGCAGATCCCTGGGTTGAAGTCGGGGCAGGTCGCATTGCCGGCTTCTGCTCCTGCTTGACCTTCACCGGGGAGTCGTTAGGCTCCATCGGGGAAGTCCCCACACCTTCCATCTTCACGTGATTCGGCTCCTCTATCTTAACGCGCTTCGCCGAAGGGGTACCAATGTCCCCGTTCTGCTCCGGAACAGGGGTTGAAACAGCGGCCGAAGCAACGCCAACGTCCTCAAACTCTTCTTCGTCTTCGTCCTCTTCTTCTTCGTCTTCGTCGTCCTCGTCTTCCTCCTCCTTCGCCACACGCTCTTGCTCGGCTTTGAGCGCCGCAAAGTATGCGTCGAGCGCAGGGTCGCGTTTGTCATCCGCCTCGTCTTTTTCATCGGCAGCCGTGGCAGACATGGCAAGCGGAGTGGCACCGCCGCCCGCTCCAGGAGCAGGAGTAGACGTTTCGGTGCGCGACGGTTGCTGTGCTTGGGCCATCTCGCGAGTCTGCTCGCCGGTGACGGTGCTATGTGTGTGCCACGTCGGCAGCATGTTCTGGGCGGCAATCTTCGCCTTGCGTTCTTCCTCGGCAGCGCGCTCTGCGGCGCTGCGCTCCGCGCTCGTGGTAAATGAGACTTCGATCTTCTCCGGGCCCGAAGTGATGCCTCTGACGGCGGTAGGCTTGACTTTTTGCTCGTCAACCACTTCCGTTTTGGCTGCGGGATTTATGGTCTGATCGCGGATAATAGGTCGGGCATCCGCAAGCGCAGACTCGCCCGTCACGGCAGGTACCGTAGTGCCGTCGATTTGCTGCAGAAGGCTAAGAAGGTTGGCAAACTGGCGGTTGAATTGAGCCGGAGTGTCGTCGCCCGCAGGCTGAGGCTCGTCATCTTCGCCGTTCTGGTCCCGATACTCGAGGCTATATCTGCAACGGCGGCAAGAAAAGCCAGAACCACTACCTAGGAGGTCAGGATGGTCGAGGGCCTCGAGGATGGTGTATTCGGAGCCACATTGCTTGCAAAAGAGATCCTTCTTCTCCGTAGTAGGTTTCGCATCCGCCTTGACCTTCTCATCCAGCATATGGATGCGATACTTGGTCGCATCGATAGCGCGGCGATAGTCGATGTAGTAGTATTCCTTGGTGATAGGCTTCTGGGCACCCTGGCGAGTTTCTTGGCGGGCCAGCCTAGTCAACCGTTAGCTAGCCAAACTCCATCTTCCGTAAGGAGGCATTGACGATGGCATTAGAGCCAGGCGACGGAAGCACCTACACAGACACCAGGCCGCCCTCCTTCAGCTTGCCGCAGAGCTTCTGAACTGCCTTTATTTGCTTTCCAAGGTCCATGACGAGCGCCAGGTCGCTCAGGGAAAGCCTGCCAAGTCTGTGAGCAAGCCTGCTCCTCAAATTCCAAATGCTGACGATGGAAGCCCGTAGCTTCAGCTGCGCAGGGAGACGCACGCATTATGGGTGACGAGAGCATCGACAAGCACGACATGCTCCGTTTCGTAGAAGGCGCGCACGACGGTGCGGACGAGGACGCGCGCGTAGTCCATGTTGGCACCTGAAGAAGCGCTGACCGCGCACGACCTGCAGTGGCGGTGCCAAAAGCAAAACCCCGTCGCAAGGTGAAAGTGAGAAGTACCCAAATAGATATTCTTGTTGTTCGGTGCTATGAGCGCCGCGCAGGCCTGCAGCGACGTCGGAGTGGCAGATGAAAGAGAAGAGACGAAAGACTTGAGATAGGCGGGCGCGGAAGCTCCAGGGCGTGAGGTATGACAAAGCGGTGGCAGCCATTTTGCCGGCAAAACTCCTGGGCGGTCAGAGCCGGGGGTGGAACGCGCGCCAACGATTTTGCGCCGACTTCCGTGTGCCCCCGGCAGGCCTCGACCCAAAAGCCCCCGGTCGAGTAATTCTGTACCCGCGGGCACTCGAATTCCATGCCCGCCATCTTGCTGTCTATTCTACGGACGGTAAGACCCTTCATCGACTCATTATGGCTTCCGAAAGCGGTGACGCCGCTCGCGATGAACCCCCCAAGAACGATAATTCCGGGCAGGGGGAACAGGACCGCCAGGACAATTTCCGCAAACGCAAGCGGGACGATCGCGGTAAACTCAAGCATGGCAGCCGCGGTAAGAGAAAGAATCTTGGACGGAAAGAATATTTGTGGGTGACCCCGGGTCAATCCGTCCAGCTCTTGAACTACCTCATACGAGACGCCGATCACGTGGTCTCGTGCCTTGCACTTTAACAGGGCGCTATCAAACAAAGTAGCTGACGTATCAAGCGAAAATCAACTAGATCGTCGCGAACGCAACGAGGTGGAGAAGGCCAAGCGACGCCGAACCGAAGAGGGGGGTGGTGAGACCGCAACGCCCAATGGGCCGCCGGCTTTTTCCAAGGAGGAGATCGAGGCAGAGGAGAAGAGGCCAAAAAGGAAAGTTGCCGTGATGATTGGATACTCTGGGAGCGGTTACAAGGGAATGCAAATGTAAGTGTGACTTCTTTTCTCGTTCGTCGCGGTTTCAGTTTGCAGTTTCCACTCCACACATTCTGTTGGAATTATTATATGGTCAACTTCATATTTCAGAACGTTAGACCGCAGTAGTGTTTCGTTGTCGAGAGACGGTGGATTTGGTCGTCTCAAATCATCTCCAGGAGTCGCTAACTCGTGGACAGAACGCCGTCCGAGAAGACCATCGAAGGCGACCTTTTCACGGCCTTCGTCCTTGCCGGTGCTATCAGCAAAGCCAATGCCGACGACCCTAAAAAGTCATCTCTAGTTCGTTGCGCGCGTACTGACAAAGGAGTACACGCAGCCGGGAACGTCATTTCGTTGAAGCTCATTGTGGAGGATCCGGACATTGTAGAGAGAATAAATGCGCACTTAGGCCCACAGATCCGGGTATGGGGTATCGAACGCGCTCTAGGGTCCTTTAGTTGCTACCAAGCGTGTGATTCGCGCTGGTATGAATATCTGATCCCATCATACGCATTTTTGCCCCCCCATCCGAACAGTTTTCTAGGAAAGCAACTGAGGGAGGTAGCGGAGAAGGAAGGTGATCTACAAGGGTATGAGGAGAGGCAGAAGGAGGTTCGAGGGTGGTGGGAGAGCAAGGAGGAGGAGTTCGTCAAGCCTGCTCTTGAAAAACTGGATCCGGAGATCAGGCTACTTGTTGAACGTGCCCTCTTCCGAGAGGAAATCACGGGCGAGGGCGCTGACTCTTCATCTGGCAGCGATGTGGCGGACGAAAAATTACAAGCACCATATAACGATCCTGCCGACGTTAGCAAGGAACTACCTCCGGGAGATGCTTTGGCACAACTATCCATCGACACGAGAAAAGAACTCACGGCTGGGATACGCACTATCAAAGCGGCATACATCGAAGCGGCACGGACGTATCAGATCGACGATGCGCGATTAGCGCGGGTCCGGGAAGCGCTCGGCAAGTATGTGGGGACCCAAAATTATCACAACTATACAGTGGGCAAAAATGGCAAGGATCCGAGCGTGAAACGACATATCAAGAGCTTCGAGGTGGATATTGCGACTGTATTCGACGACAAAAAAAGAGAAGGTACCGGGCCTGTGAAGCAGGATGGTGTGGGATCAATGGAAGAAAATTCCGTCTCTGTCGAGACAACCAAAGAAAAGAGCAAGGAATCCACACCGGCAGCGGGCAAGAAGGGGGTTATGGACCAACCTAGTGAGGTAGAAGTCTGGGAGGCTCAGTCCGAGGCCACTCGAGTCGAACCAGAGACTGCCGACCAGACCGTCCAACCCGCACCTGTAACTCCAGCTCCTCGCGTTGATGACAAGACGCAGTATCTCTCGCTACGCGTGCACGGCCAGTCCTTCATGATGCACCAGATTCGCAAGATGGTAGGCATGGCCTCCCTGGTAGTGCGTTGCGGGTGTCCTCCCGAGCGTATCAAGGAGTCACTTCGCTACGACACGGCCATCAGCATCCCTAAGGCACCAGGGTTGGGACTCTTGCTCGAGAGGCCCGTGTTCGACTCGTACAATGCCAAGGCGGAAGAGCACGGTAGGGCGCCAATTGCTTTTGACAAATACGAGAAGGAGCTGGTGGAGTTCAAGCGGAAGGAGATCTACGGCCGAATGCGAGCCGAGGAGGTTGCTGATAATGTGTAAGTGACTGATGCGGGGCATCTAGAGGTTAATAACCTCCCCTTTGAGTCGGACGTCGCTGACTCTATCCGCAGTTTCTACAACTTTTACGCTCACGTGGACTCGTATCGCGAACCCATCTTCCTCTATCTCACTTCCGCAGGCATCCCGGCCGCAAAGTCTCGTATCACAGCGGACCCGGGCTCTAAGGCAGCCATTAAGGACCGTGATTTCAAGCAGCGCAACTGGGGCAAGAAGAAGGCCCCGAGCAAGAAATGGCAAGAAGCTCCGGTGACAGGCTCTAGGACGGAAGCGACTACGGAGACGGCCGGTGCACAAGAGGAGACCATCAGCGATACTCGCGTTGTAGGTGGAATCGCAGGTGTAGACTCGGACGAAGAGACGGTTGCTGTTAGCGAAGAAGAAGGATGAATGAGGGAACTTAGTCTTGCTGCGTCCGAGCGTGCATGACGGTCTATGTATATTGCGCGCCCGATTAGTAGAATTACAAAAAAAAAAAAAAAGAAAAGAAAAAGTACTAGCACATCACTCCCGTGCCAGTTGCAATTCCAAAAATTAAGCATTAAAATGGTCTATGAGTAAACACTATATCCCCATAAAGCTGATGCTGCCCGAGACGGCACGAACCAGACCGGGACTCGAAACCAGAACTGTACAATACGGCGGGAGCTGTCGAGATCCCAGCCCGCGCGATCCAGTGAGGGGTCTAGATGTATACGAATGGAAGAGGGAACTATCAAGGCCGATTCGAACGCCCCCTTTGCACCTGAAATGCACCCCGCATAAACACGCCCTCACCACCACACCACCTCGCTCCAAATGTACGGAAAAATGACGACGCACGCCTTCAAGAAGACGGCCGGGCTCGACACGACGGCCCAGGGCTTGGCCAGCAGCGGCGCCTGCAGCACGCTCACCCACATGGCGTAGATGGCTACGGCGAAAAAGTGCAGGAAGAGGACAAGCGGGTTGCGCAGGATGCCGGCGAGCAGGGAGACGGGCCCGTCGACGCAGATGCCGCCGAGCTGGAAGTAGCGGAAGCAGCCGAGTTGGAGGGCGCGAAGGGTTGCGTCTGCATTTGTTTCGTTGCGTCAGCTAGAAGGGGGAGGCATGGGCTACTGTAGTAACGGTGGGCAAAGGAGAAGGGGAGAATGGGGGGATAATTTAGGGCTAGAATGTGTCCGGGTGGGTCAATCTCACCATCGGCGGCAAACAAGCTGTACAAGGCCATGGCTAGAATATTGATTACGCTCGCGAGCCCCTTCCGCCTCCAGTGCATGCTCCCCAACTGCCTCGCCACCACGGACTCGTCCTCCAACCCACGCGGTCCGCCGGCCGGACCGTCGGGCGCCAGCACCTCAGCCAGCAGCACCACGTCAGACAGCGCGACCGTCATGCCGCCACCCGTGAGCGGATGCCGCATATTCATAGCGTCGCCAAGCAGGCACAGGCCGGGGACGTGGCCCTGGCGGGCGGGCGCGAGGAAGCTGTTCGCCATGCTGCGGAGCGGGGCTTTGCCGTCCTCGATGGCGTCAAGGGCGGCCGCGAAGCTGGGCCGCACGCGCGCGGGCAGCGTGGGCAGGACCGCGTTGCGCAGGTGGGCGCGCACGCCGCCGGCCTCGGGCCGCGCCGTCGGGCAGCCGGTCGGCACGTCGATGAGGGCGCGCGTCTCGCGCGGGCCGATCTGGTAGAGCAGCGCGGGCGGCGAGTCTGAGTGCAGGATCACGTGGCCGTGGCGCGGGGCCGGCAGGTCGCAGTCGATGAGCTCGAGGGCGAAGAACTTAGAGCGGACCTCGGGGGTGGGGCGCGGGTGAGCGAACTTGCGGAAATTGGAGGCGTGTCCGTCGGCTACGATGGTGAGGTGGGCGAAGTACTGGGTTCGGCGTCAGCGTGGGCGCCCAAGCTCAGGGAGGATGCGCAACCGTGTACGGATACTCACGTAGTCCTTCCGGAGATTTGTGCTAGACTCGACGCCCAAGACCTGTCCGGTCCATCCATTTCGCACCAACTCCTTCGCCGTCGTCTCCACCACGGTCACGTTGGGCGCGGCGGCGGCGGCGGCCCTCAGCTTCTGCACGAAGCGGCCGTGATGGAACGATCTCCCCTCGGCTTTCTTGCCCCGGCGGGCTTTCCCCGCCGCCTCGGCCGGATAGGGAATCAGCACCTCCTGGGCGCCATAAAACACGTCGTAGCCCTCGCACTTGACGGCCTCGATGCCCTCCAGACAGCTCTCCAGGCCCAGCTCCTCCAGGGCGCGCACCCCTCCCGGCTGCAGCAGCTCGCCGACGATGCGGTCGGGCTCCTTGAGCGAGCGCTCCAGCAGCAGCACGCTGCGGCCCTGGCGGCCGAGCGCGACGGCCGCGGCGCAGCCCAGGACGCCGCCGCCGACGATGAGGACGTCGGCCTCGTGGTGCTCGGCGCGGCGGCGGGCGAGCGCGGCGGCGGTGGCGGCAGGGAGCGGGTTGGCGAAGGTAACGGGCGGCGGCGGGAGGACGGACGTGGGCGCGGCGGAAGACGCCGGCTTGCGGGAGACGTGGGTGAAGGAGCTGCTGGAGGCGGACGAGGTGGTCGGGTCGCTGGGGTCGCCCGAGTCGGCGGAGCCGGCGGGCGAGTCGAGGATGAGCGGCATTGGCGGCGGGATGGGGTGCGGTGCGGCGCGCTAAGGCATGTATGGAGCGGCGAGGCGGTTGGTGTTGGTCGGCGTCCGTCGCGCCGGACCGAGGGACGAGCAATCGGAGCGCCAGGCCGCGGGGCGTGGATATGTACGAATGGGCCTGGGAGCGGCGGCGATGGTGGTGCGAGAGAGGCGGTGTTCGGGGCTGCAGGGCGGGTGTGGCGCCGGCGCCGGCGGTCACGTGCCCCGGTCCGACTCCCGCGCCCCGGCCGACGCCGATTGGTCGTACGACTCCCGTCCGACGGTGGCGCCGCCGGGCCCATCACCAATTTCCGCTTCGGGGCCCGTCGCCGCGAACACGCGGAGCCCTCATGCCGGCGCAGGAGACGCTCTCGCGCCCCGCGCACGCAGAGCGAGCGGTTCCCGGCTGATTCAGCCAGGCCCTCCGCCGTCCACCCCCGCGAGGCTTCGTAATCGGCCTCGACCCGCTTTCGTAATGCCACGCCTGCTCCTGCGCGTCAGCCCGTCCGGCGGCCCGCAACAGCTTCAAAAGCGGCCATTGCCTCTTGGCCCGGCCTCCGCTGAAACTCAAATCCCATTTCCAACTCCCAACTGCCGCTGTCTGCTTTGCGAAAAGTGGAGAGCACGAGGCGCTGTGCGCACGTGTTTCGCTGCGGCCCCCGGGAGCGGCCCGTCCTCCTCCACTCGCGCCTCGCCGGCTCCGCGCCAGCGTCCGTCTGTTGGAAATCCCAACCAACAACACAGACGCCGCTTCGGACTCGCGTCCCGGCCTCGGCCACGAACACATGCCGGGCCCAACCGTTGCCCCACGGACCCACCGTCCCCGTCTGCCGCAGTCCCGGCCGCCTGGAGCCGAGCACTATGCACCGTCGATCCGGCCTCATCGTGCAGCCCGCTAGCCCTACAGCAACCAGACCTGTCACTGCGCACTCTCGCTCGCTCGCCGCATTCAAACCCACCACTCAGCCAAGCTAGGCCAAAGGAGCGTGTTCATGCACCCTGGAACCCTCAAATTGACTCTCGAAATACGCGTTCCAACACCTCGACAAATCTGCTAAATACTCCCAACAGCAAGGCTCCACTGCCAACATCAACTCCCTCCGGCCAATGGCAGACCCAACGCCGTTGCCTTACGCCTAGCGCCCAGACTGACCCACTCGCTCCTTCCGTCCTGAGTTACATTCTTTGCCGCCGACCCGCCTGCAGGTCTCTCGCTCGTGAACGCTCACCCAACCGCCCTGGCACTCACTGACTCCCTCACTCATTCACTTACCCCACTAACAACCCCCAACTTCCACTCTTCGCCCTTCCGCTCTTCACCTCCCCCCCCCCCCCCCCCCCCCCCCCCCCCCCCCCCCCCCCCCCCCCCCCCCCCCCCCCCCCAACCCTCCGCCATCTCTACACCTCTCCGACCTCCCCTGCCCTCCTCCCGTCAACTTCCAATCTAAACCCTCAGAACCGCCGCGATCCCCATCCCGACCAACACTCCGACCACGCCGACCAATGACGCCCCGCCGCCCACCTCCGCGATGCCGCTCGTGAACGTCGGCCTCCCCGAGCCCGCCGCCCCGTCGCCCTCGCCTTCCTCGTGCTGCTGCTGCGGCTGCAGCTGCGGATACTGGCCGCCGCGCGCCCCCGTCACGTTGACAGGCTGCACTACGATGCCCTCGCCCTCGCCCGCAGCCGTGCCGCTGCTCGCTGCTCCCGTCCCCGTCGCCGTCGGCTCGCTGCTTTCGCCCTGCTGCGGCGCTCCCGTCGTAGCCTCCGGCGGAGGAGGCGCCTCGCCCGTGGACGCTGCCGGCGGCGGCGGCGGCAGCGGCCATAGCCGCGGCGTCGGCAGCACCGACTCGAAGCCGGAGGACCAGGTCGCGGGCAGGTTGGCGAGCGGGTCGGCCGTGAAGGCGGCGCGCAGGGCGGCGTTGCCGGCCAGCGAGGTGATGGGGCCGGTGAGTGGGGGGTTGGAGTTTGCCGAGGGGGAGAAGGCGAGCGGGTCGAGGTGGAGGGTTGCGTTGAGGGCGGAGGTGATGAAGAGGTAGGCGTTTGGGTCTGTAGAGGGTTGAGGAAGAGGTGAGTTAGTAATGTGTGTGGGTGGGTGTATACCCAGGTTTGATGTTTTGGCGTTGGTAATGTGATGGTGAAGGGGATGTGGTGATGGTGTTATGATGCTTTTGTGATAAGAGGGGGGTCATTGTTCCATTGGATTTCAGTTGCCCGTAGACGTACCTTCGACAGTGCAAAATCCCAGCAGCATCGTCGTCATGTAGTTGATGACGCGCTCGTCGACGCCCGGCATCAATCCAAAGCACCCCACGCACTTGGCAAATGAATTCCTGCTCATCGGAGACAGATGACGACGATTAGCACGATCAATCCAATTCCAAGCCTCCACCCTCATCATTCTCACTCCACATCAACATCGACTCCGGCAACAACTCGAACCTAACTTACTTGCTATTCACCCGGAAATCCTCGCACACGCACGTCCTGAACCTCACATCTTGTTCCGTCCCGCCATTCGGATCCTCAATCGGGCCTTCCTGGTCAAAGCACCGCTGCAGCACGCCGTACTCGTCCCGGCACGCCTGGCTCGCGAAGCACTGCCGCAGACCGGTGAAGTCGGGCAAATCCTCGGCCGTCCGGTCCCGGAGGACGTTGTGCCGATGCGCGCGGGCGAAGGGGTGGTACGCCGCGCGGGCCGGGGCGAGGAAGGTGTTCGGTTGGAGGCTTGCCGCTACCGGGTCGCTGATGCTGCCGGAGACGAGCGTCGCAATGTCGTTGGGACCACGGCTGTGAGAAGTAGAAGTCGTGGACGCGGCGCGGCTGAGGACCGGCAGGCCGGACAGAGCCTCCACGAGGAGAAGCAGGGTTCCGGTGCCCAGGCCGGGTGCGGCCTTCATCGTTGTCCTAGCACGCGCGTATACGACTATGTCAGGATGGTAAGGCGCGAAAACAGATGTGAAAAGCTAGTCGCAGGTGTTTTTCTTATCGTGTTCTGTCGACTTTATAATTCGCCTTTCTGCCCTTATATTCGATAGAAGAGGGACGCCTAGTTGCTCGTCGTGCGCGCTCAAGGTCGAGGTTCTTTGTCGGTGTAGAGACATGCTCGATAGTCGGTTTGCGAATTTATTTATCGTCAGAAATGCCGACTTCGTCGATGGTGGAAGTTACTGTTTGGGAGCTGTGAATAATGATGCCAAACAGCAGAACAGCCAGCAGGAGCCTGTGAAACCCCTCGAAGGTTAGTTGTTTGTGTGACTTGTTTGTCACACAGAACCGACAGGTGCGTAGCATTTACTGTGATTCGTCGTCCTGGCATGTTAGCGTAGCACGGAAAGGGCAAACTGGCTGTTACAAAAGAGCAAAGCATCATGATTGTGAATGCCTCCAGGCTGTAACTTGTTCTCCACGATGCCATCTTCGACTCACGCTCAAATGCCCTTCAAAAGTCTGATGGTTGGTTTGATTGCTTTGCCCACGGCTATTTCTATTTAGCGAAGGCGCGGTTCCTGGTGAATCATTAGCGGATCACCGATGAATCCTTCCGGTCGCAAGGACCGTTGGCGTAACACCTCGGCTGTGTCAAATTACTATGGTGATTCTTGCCTCAGCCACCTGCCCGCCACACGAAAAGTCCCTAACTGGAAATAGAGATATCTCCGTATACGTGACCAAAGAAGAAAAAGGTTCATGTGAAAAGGAAAAGAAAAAGAAAAAGAAAAAGAAAAGGCACCTTGTTTTCCTGTGTTCCAAAGGAGATGTATTTCATAAAAGGTATTTGGAAAGCCCCCGACGCGCCACGTCTATGGAAGGCAAGACAGAAAAAATTCTTTAGTCACCTGTGAAGAGCGTACGCCCCCGAAAAATTAATAAAACGGAAAACCTTTCGAAATATAGCCCAGAGTCCGCCTGCCTTGAGATTTTTGTCACGTGGCATTTGAGAGGGTTGCAATGGAAAGGGCCATAAACTCGTCGATGTCATCTCTCATGAGCAATAGAAAAGTAGGAAAAGGGAAGGTCTCGGATAGAGAGGCAAGAAACTTCAACGAAACGAAAATCGTCACGATTGCTCCGACGGAAATAAGGGTTCGCCGCGTACCACACGCCTTCGAAAATGCATCCACATGCCCTTCCCCTACTAACCCCCCTACCCTCCTCTTTCCTCCCTTCCCGCCCTTAGAAAATCTCAAGCCCTTCAAACTCGACCCTCAAGTTCCTCTGCGTGACGCTCGGCGCGCCGCGTCCCACGCCCCTCTCTCTATACGCCGTAGGGCCGATATTTGCCGGCCGACTGGCATACACACCCACGCGCACCGCCTTGTCCTCGACCCCCCAAAAGAACCACGTCACCTCGCGCAGCTTCTTCCACGCGTGGGCGGTGCCGCCGGCGCTCACCGACACGACGCCGCCGCCTCCACCTCCTCCTCCCCCTCCTGCGGTGCCCATGGCCGCCGACGTGGCCCCGGCCGCCATCTCCACGTCCTCGTACCACACCCAGAGCGCGTAGCCGATGCGCTCGAGCTTGAGGCGCAGGTCGGCGCGGCGCGCGCGCGCGTGCGAGGCCGGCAGCGCCGACGACGACCAGTCGGCCCCGTCTGCCGTCGCGCACACCGACGTCGCGTTGCAGGCGTTGTTGCAGAACTCGAGGCCGACCTTGACCCACTTAGAGGCGGGCGCAGGAGGCGAGTAGGGAGGAGGAGGCTGCTGCTGCTGCTGCTGCTGCCCGGCGTCCTGCTCCCGTTGGCCCAGCAGCTCCTCGAGAGAGCTCTGAACGCTTTGTCCGCTTCCTTCACGCTCTCCGCCTCCTGCGGTTCGCTCGGGCCCCTCCCGAGCTACTGCGCGCCCGTTCCCATCGCCGCTCCCGGGGATGTTGCCGGCACCTGGCGCTGTCGCCGACCGCGCCGGCGGCCCGTCCTGGTTCGAGCCCGTCGACCGGCCAGGCGGCGCGCCCGCGAAGATGACGAGCCCACCCTGGTCCCATTCGAGCTCCCAGTCAGCCGAGACGGTGACCTCGGCCGAGACAAAGGGGTTGCGCAGCGCTGTGTACAGGATGGGCGCCGTCGAGGTATCGCGGGCTGGCGGCTTGCGCCAGAGATCCGTGTTGGGCGGCGCCGAGAGCGTGAACGAGTCCATCCACTCGGGCATCTCGGACGGAGGCACGTTGAGCGGGGTGAAGCACGAGCTGGTGGGAGGCATGGCGGGCCGGGTCTCCTTTTGAATTGACGAATATCCAAAGTGCGGGGCGGGCCGTGGGAGGGGAGATCCTGCCGTGCGCCTTGTTTGGCCAACCCTACTGGGTCTTCTTTTTCCAAGACTGTGCCCTTGGAGCGGAGTCGATCAGAGTAGAGAGGACCAACCACGGGCGAGGTTGGGGGCTGACAATGATAGGAACGGGTGATAGTAATGGAAATGCAAATCGGAAGAAGAAGCGGAGCTCAACTGCGTCGATTCTCGGCTGTGGTTCGTCCGGGAACGAGGGTGAACAGTTCAAGTACTCTTTTGTCCCCACTTAAACAGGGCGTTGTTTTTTGGCACAAGGCGGGCAGTCCACGAGCGCTTGTTCACGTTTCAAGCGAGGGACCCCGGTGGATTTAAACCTGGCCCTTGCCCAATCGGTGCGCCGCAGCCCACGGATGCTCTCGTCGTTGAATTGAGTCCTGGCCAGCGATCATTCGCTTGCCTGGGCGTGACTGCTGCGGTGGGTCCACATAAGCGTGAGGGCAGGCGACGAGCACAGGAACTTGGGCAGCTCGAGGGTGATGGAAGGAGCTCTAGCGGCGGCGCAAACGTCGAAACGGCGAGCTCGACGCTAAACAAGAAGCCAAACGTGACAGGACGTGAGACTTAGCGCGTGGCCGGGGAGGCAGAACGGACGTGTTGGATTGAGCTTTATAAAGAAAGGTACGTTGTATGTAGTCGCGCCCGGCTATGCACAAGTGACGGGAGCACGGTGCAGGGGATCTCGAAAGTACCGAAAGCCTAACTGATCGTACCGTTAACCCAGGCGGCATTAATGTTTAGTGCTGACGGCATTCTCGAGGGGGGTTCACCCCCTGAAGCGTGGCGGCGGGGGAGGGCACACACAACGAAACGTGAGACACGCGATGGAGAAGCCCCAGCGCGCGCGAGTGCGTGCGTGGGTTTGGAGAAAGGCCTGAACGCTTACGCAGTACGTACCAGCCCGGCCGCGAGACCCTCTCCCGCCTCTGTCCCCGATGCGGAATGAGCAGTTGTTGGTGGTTTGGTCTGCGTCGACCGACGATATTAATTCCGATTGGAGCGGTGCATCCACCGCGCGCGCGGCCGGCCGGACCTGATCGAGTCCTTTTCTCGAGTCCACCAACGAGTGAACGACGATCCGGCTGCGACTGCTCCGTGGAAAGTCAAATTGGCCTTGACTGTTGGATCCCGGCGGGGGGTGGCAGCGCGGGAGCGAATGGGAAGCGGTCCAGAGCGCGATTTGAAGGCGATTTAAAATCCTCGACGTCGACCCGTATACCGAGGCTCCTCTGAGCTCCTCCGTCTCCGCCAGTTACCTCCGTCCCCCACAGCCCCGGATCGATATAAATATTTTTCTTCTTCTCTTCTCCCTCGCGCTGCATGACGGAGGGCATGGCATATGCGCGTAACCCTGGGACAGCAGCGCGCAGGTGAGCAGCAGGATCGATCTTCCCGGCCCAATGGCCACAGCCCTCCGCCCAGCCCTCGTTCCGTCGCCGCTTTTTGGGGTCTGAGAGGAGAGTCGCGCGGCCACTGGGGCAGACGTCGAACACGCGTGGTTCCCTCGCCGCTGCTTCATCTTCTCGTGCACGGAGCGCAGCCGCCTCATTGGCAGATCGAGGCTGGTCCCGCCGCACGAGGCGCCAGGGGCGCAGGGCGGAGCGTTCCAGGGCGTGCTAGTGACAGTGCGGCGGTGCATCGCGGCCCAGCTGCTGGCTCCCGGGCGGCTCTGTGTAGCGACGCTCGGCCTTGCTGCCCCCAAAGGTAGACGGGCGGAGGAGTCGGAAGAAAGAAACGCACACGGCCTGAGGCCGCCATCTCACTCAGAGGTGGCCAAAGGAAAGTGGTAGGTCGGTTGGAGGCTCCCAGGAGCGGTGTCTCTCCAAAAGAAACGCAATCTCAATTAATAATGCCTGTAAGTTCGACGCAATTGCTTTCCCGCTGGCCGGGCTTGTAGATCAACCGCGCATTGCCCCTCCGGTCGAGCTCACCTACGACTCGCGTTCCCCTTCCGCCCTTCCCTTGGTCATATTCGGCGAACCTTTCAGGCGTTCCGAGCACTTCTTACGTGGCAAATGCTTCATCCGCGCACCACGTCGGCCCAGCGCAGCACGGCGCGGTGGTCCCGCCGACGGCCGGGGTTCGGGCCGCCGAAGCGTGGGCGGCGAAGGGAGGCGCGGCGCCGAAGGGACGCAGCGGAAGAGGGTGCTGTCCTGCAGCCAGCAACCCAAACAACCCGAAGGAGACAAGCTAGCAAGCTAGCAAGCAAGCAGGGCAACGGCAGCAGCATCAGCAAGCAGCAACAAGGAGGGCCGGGAAGCTCACCGAGTCCTCGCTGCACGAACGGACCACGGGACGTACGAGAGTGGCGGTCCGGAGGCACAAAGACATGAGCAACGCATCCAGCCGCTCCCGGGATGGCACGACTTCGTGGGAAAAAAAATAATATGGAGAAGACGCACGACGATGGGGCGAACCACATCCAAAGAGATGATGACGATGATGGACGACCTTGGCCGCCGCGGGCCGCGGCGCCCCGCATGCGATCTCCTCCCCATTCTTCCTCTCGCCTTTTGCCGCCGCATGCGGCGGGCCGCGGCCGCTGCGTGGTGGGCCTGCTGCGGGTTCTCGTCGCCAATCTGCGCACGATGAGCTGTTCACCTACCAGCGCGGAGCACCGGCCGCGGCGGCGGCAGCGGTAACGATGGTTAGCAACGGTAGCAGCAAGCCGCGGCGGCATGTCACGCAGCGGATGCAGGCAGGCACCCAGGTAGCCGGCGCTCTCCTCCACTCAGCGGGCGACGGCTGCCCGCCTCTGGTTCTCTTGGAGCGGCGAATGCTCTCTGGACCGGGCACAAGAGCTGTGCTGCGGCCCATTGGATCGACGCGGCGCGGTCCAACCAGGCACGCCCGAGTGCTGCGTGGGAGCCCTACCGTCCCGACGGTCGGCTGCGTTCGTCCCCTCTCGTCCTCTTCCATGCAACCCTCCGTGGTGCCCGTGCGGGAAGGACGAGGACTGAGGTTGGTGACGGACCGCACGTGATCTGTGTGTTTCCCCATGTGATGTGTTGGTGGTACAGGCCCGCAGCAATGCCATGGAACCTGCCGTCTAGGATGCGGAGGAGGCGGTGAAGGCCGCCTATTGGACCTTTTGCAGACTTGAGTCCTCTGCGGCGTCTATCTGCCCCCTTGCTAGCGAAGGTTCTCCCTAGAATGCCGCTATCAAGTCGACAGTTGAGGTTGCCGCGATGCTACACCAAAGAAAGTTGGTGCCAACAGATGAGACGTTGACCAGGCTGCGGGGCGAACGCTACCTGCCCGTACCGCCTTCATGCGCCCTGTATCCCTTTGTCTCTCTGTTTGTGTGCTTGCTAGTCATTGCGTCTTTTTTACTGAGACCCTGCGTCGCCATGGCCGACGTTCAGTGTGATGGGGCTTTTAAGACATACAGCTCCGGATCACTCCGCTCAACGAAGGCAGAGTCAATTGACGACCTCCCCAACAGCGTATAACGTACGCTATCGGACCGGATCCCTAAGATCATATACATGGCAATCGATTTGCAGATAGCACGTGGCGGGGAAGAACATGATTCGGCATGTGAGATCCCACGAGAGGCCCCCCGCGTGCGAGCTGCAACGGTGGGAACGGCAAAAAAAAAGCGCTGATGTCAGAGGATCCAACCCTCTAAGATGATTGTCTCACAACGTGCCGTTCGTATATACTTTCCCCCACAAGCGGTTGATCTTCCGGCTGCTTACCCTGCCGATGGCAGCGTTCAGCCGTCGATGCGGTCCGTCGCCGGTGCCTTACTCGTGCCTCAGAGAGGCGACTTGCATGCGGAGGATCAGGCAGACGGCGGAGAACGGACCGTCTGCGGCGACAGGGGAACCTAGTGTTAGGGCGTAAGTGGTTCAGTGTGAACAGCAACTAAATGTTCACATGCGTGATTCAAACCGGTCCAGTCTTTTGCCCGGACTTCTAGCTTCGTAATATGGAACCCGCGAGTCGATATGCTTGCGCAATGCACGGCCAGGAGAGCCAGTGCAACGAGTGATTCCCGCTGCTGCTTGAGTGTCGGCGTCGCCGTGATCTCTAATCGTAAACGACTGCAACTGCAAATCATTCAGAGGACTCAGTTGCGCGACAGAAACCAAAGTGTCTCCGCCATTGACGCAGCGCCGTTATACCACCTTCCCCCCACGTGTCCCCTCAAGTTTAGTCACACAGCCATAGCCCCAATTATCACCCGTCTAACCCGTGCCACAAAGATCTGGGCGCGAGCGTAGGACTAGCTGCTTCAGCGCAAAGTGTCAAACGCACCGGTTGACCACACAGAGGCTCGATCCAGCGGGACCTGTCAAAGACGACCGGCACGACGCCGATCGCGCCACCCTCGTGACACAGCATTCCACCGGGCTGAAGATCGAACGTCCTCCGGCGCGCGCCCTCTCCCCTCGCTCATAAATTGAGTGCGCGATCCCTAGATCTAGGCAAAAGCCGCTCAGTTCCACCAGGGATACGACGACATGCGATGCCTTCTGGGACGTACGACAGAGTGCGCGCGGCCGCGGCCGCTTCCCGTCCAGACCTCGTCGACCACGTATGAGCGTATACGGCGCGCTAGCTCTTCTGGCACGAATCCAGAGGGGTGTTTTTGTCTCGAGGCTAGCGCTGCACTGGACAAGGATGCGGCGAGTGAACAAAAACCTTGAGTCTAAGAAATGAGCTGACTCGATGAACAGACCACAGAGCGAATATTTTCCGATCGATCGCAGGACCGAGCAGTGAGAGTAGTGGAAATCGAGTGAAAGAAGAACGCATTGTGCTCAATTGCTTGCCTGGGCGAGAAGACAGACGCATCATCGGTCGTGTCTTCATTTCACTTGTTAGTGGACGCGATAGGTTGGGAGTGGCCTCGGTCCTAGTTCCGAATCAGGCAGGTTTCGAGAATGGGCGGCAAATTTCCCCCTGCCCCCCAGTGCCCGCGTCGATCCGATCAGACGGTGCATCGAACCTCGACATCGCCCAAACTCCCGCACCAATCTTACTCCGCTGTCCAATGGCGCCTCGCCCGTCGCAAATTTTCAATTTTCGTCTGAGATTTTGGGCGCCCCTGTTCTCCTTTTCCGTTGCGTGTCGGAAGATTGCTTCGCGAAGTTCTCCCCAACCAATGTTGGACGTCTGTTGGAGTCAACCTAGCAACCGGATACCTGGTACGCGTGCCCGGTTCGCTCTCTCGGGGGCTGACCAGCTGCCCGCAGCGACCCCGAACGCCGTGCATGTTTCGTTCGCTGAGATGCGGCATTGGCCTTTATTCAGCCTGCTGGTGCTCAGTAGTTGCGCCCGCATTGCAGCGTGTGGAAATTGCAAGCTTTGCCGGTGCCATCGTCTGCAAAAATGATACAATAGTACACGTCGGCATTTGAATGCCAGCAACCACCAAGGGATCTGCCCCTTCTCACTCACGCCCGCCTTTCGGGTAGCCTGCACCAAATACACCTTACGTCTTAGGTAAAACATCTCTGCCAGCGGACTTTTCTCCTTCGGGGCGCGCCACGATATTGCGACAATATGGAAAACCCCGAGAAAAGAGCGAGTGGTGACGTTCCTGCCCCAGCCGCCATCACATGGCCAGACCGCCTTGCGATCCTCCCCATGCCTCACACAAATCGAGACGCGTCCCGTTCCTGCGGTATCGAGCACGGCCGGGGGGAAGAGTCCCGTCGTGCTTTGCACGGGGCGACGTGCAGTCCGACCGCGATGTGCCCACAGGATGATGGGCCTGAAGGACGCGTCCGAGCAACGCGTCAAGCGGACGCGGTCTCGATTCACTCGTCCCAGTGAGCACAGGACCACGGAGAGGAGGCAATTGTCGCCAACAGCAGGCTCGAATGCGGTATTTCTTCACGGTCCAGCTGGTGCGCTGGTGGATGTGCGGTCGGTGAATGGGAAGACTCCGTGTTATACCAATTAGTCCTCCTGTATACCTCTACTAGGGGGACTCATTGACTTCAAACAGACCGCCACCGAGCCGATATTACGTTCTTCGCCCTCACACGGGCGGGACGCTCGATGCCGCGTGGCAGTTGTATAATAAACCTGTGATCACAGAGCAAATGCACAGATAAAAATTTTTTGGTGGAAGAAGTCCGTATGTGCTTTCCCCGATCGGCGTGCTTCAGTTCAGTGTGACCAGTCTCTTGCGCGGGCGGCCTCCCATGCTCCTACAATCTAGATACTCTCACCATTAGTATAGTCTGTCTTCGCTTTCCCTAGTTGCATCGTGCATCAAGACGGTCCGAACAGCTGCAGCAAGCATGCCGCGCGCAATAGCGCCTCATCCGTCATTCCATCATGCTTCCAATCTAGCGGATTGTGGCAGCGGCAGCAGCAGCAGCGAGCCGCTGCCGGGTGAAAGAGAATCGCCGGACGTCGTAGGTAGGTTTGCAAAAGCAAACGCGTCAGCTGGACAGCATGCAGCGAGCCCGGCGCCTTGGGTTGAGCGCCGCTGCAAGGCTCTCGGATGGCCTGTGCAAATGCGAAAATGCGAGCGCGAAATCCTGGGCATTAGCAGTGCGTTGCATTCATAGTCGAAACGTTGTTTCCCAATCATGGAAAACTGTACATGGATACGCAATGAGAATCCTCCACGTACTACGTATGTTGTTGAGCACCACCAGCATGGCCAGCCGCTGATGAGAAGATTGTAAAAGACTTCGGGGTTGTCTCCATCCCTTCCACTCGCTTCCGAGGTACGCGCTCACGTGGCCGGGCCCCTGGTGAGCTACATACAGGCCTGGTCCGTTAAGTGCCGTCCAGGCTACGTGTGCCTTACAGTGACATGGTTGCTTGCCTGTCTGCCTGCTTACTTGCTTGCTCCCTTGCCTGTTTTCTCAGAATCAGCTCCTAGCTGTAAGGGACACAAGGCATGGATCACCCCACCGGCCAGGGATTAGAAAATCCCCGATAAAAAAGGCGAGCGACGAATCACGATTGGCCAGAAGGATGATCATGACATGTTTGTTCATTATTGAGAAGAAATGATAAAACGAAATTCGAAAATATTGCCTGAAATGACGGGAATAATGACCGCAAACGAAGGCCGTTTTAAGGCGGATTTTGGTTCTAGGGTACCTCGTAATGGATGTAAGACCCATAAAAATTAACAGAAAAACCTACTGACCTCGTCACTCTATCGTGGAGGTATCAGTAATTGACGTTCCGCACGATGAGGTGGAAACGTCCAAACAAGCTTCAATGTGAGACCAAACCTGGCCTAGGTCTTCCAAGTTTCTGTCTCTTCAAACACATACAAAGTCAAATTCAAGGGGAGGGACCTGTGAGTCTGGGTATCCGTTGGATCAACCCCGTCTGAAATTTTCTGATAAGCAATCTCCGGAATCATGGCATCATCTTGGGGACAGTTGATGTAGCAACGGATGTCTGGAGCCTAGGGTTGGCTCTGAAGATTAAACGATTGCCGGATTTGTCAAAGGACCCTTGTAAGCACGCAGGGATGGCTCGCCATCAGCCGCTTTCCAGAACCGTCACAGAATGCCTGATTGACGGCGAGAAACGGCAGTCGAAGGTCAATAAAACGCCGTCCAAAGAGGAAGTCGTTCGGAATGTCGGACCAAAAGAACCAGAGGCCCCATCATAATCGGCGGCTGCCGCGCACATAGGGCCCTGGGAGAAGGGCAGGGAAGGGGGCCGTGGCAGCATGGCAGGGACGCCGGAAAATTGGCTAACTGGCACTTAGCGGGGCTCGTACCCAAGATTTTGGATATTCGGTCCTGCAGGTGTGACTGCAGTCAGAGCCGGCACGTCTACCTTGCCTACACCACTAATGGTCCAAGGTCGGTCAACTGCAGCGCACACACCCATGCAATCGATCTTGATCAATTGATGAACCCACGCGCAGGATGTCAATAAACGGGTCCGTGGGGTCTTGGAGAGGGTGTGACGGTAGTGTGGGCGCGCTGCAACTCTTCAGGATGTGCGTCCGGGATGCAAGAATGGCTTCTTCGGCTGAATGGCCGATATGAAAGTCGGATTTTCGCTCGAGGAAAGCCCAGTCGACCAACCCGGGCCGGCGTCCACCCCCACCGCAATCAATCCACCCCTCCCTGTCCCAGGGTCCTAACGATAATCAACGGCGCGACCACGCGTTTCCGATATACGGCAGGACAGCTATTCGCCGCGATAGGGTCCTCTCGGAGAGAATAACGTGGGTCCAGCCGGAGCCCGGCCGGAATGTTGGTGGAGGGGTATCTCTGGGCGGATGTGTGCGCCCTGGAAATTGGAGCCGAGAAGCAGCGGTGCACCCGCCCCGTTCACGATTTGTCCGTGAGGATTCCAGGGCCGGATCTCACTGACAAGGTTCCCGCCCACACTAAAGCATGCGGAGCATTTCTCGAAGGCCTCCACGAACCCGCCCCATGGGATCATTGTTCCGCGCGCAGAAAGAAGCTATGATGTCGTGCATCCCAATAGCTTCAGTTCAAGGCGCCCGCTGTTTGCAGTCAAAATCTAAGCGGGTGGAGGCATACCGGCTCGAGATCCACTCCGTGTGTCGACGAAATGGCTAATCCCGTTCTCTTGGTTTGCTCCTTGTTTTCGTCTATCCTTGTCCCAATATCAAAATGTTCGCGACCTTGCCAATAAATGACTTAAGTAGGGAAAGTAATTCAAATCCTCGCCCATCAGCTGAGGGCCATGTGACACTGCTGGTTGGTATGACATCTAACTTTGGGATGAGTTGACAGTCGAGCGCCAGATCTTTTCAATGAGATACTCATCATCGTGCACGCGGCGCACATCATCAAAGGTCTAAGGAGGGTCAGAAACCAATATCAGCAGGATTTGGCCGAGCGGCAATATCGCGACGGAGCGGCTAGACGCCCGGACAGGAAGGGAAGGGATAGGACCCCGGCCACGCCATCGCCCACCCAATTGGCCGGAGGGAGGCTCACGGAGCATCCTGGGTAATATCCAAGATGAATCTGCAGTTGGAGGTGCTAGGGAATGCAGGCGGCAAATGGCTCAAGGCGTGGACCTGGCGTATGTGAAGGAGGTGGCGCCAAACCGGGAAAGAGTTCTCTGGCACGCCGGACCATGCCGACGTCGTCCCGTCATGGACGACTCACGGGGAGGCGTTGTCAGCAAGATTGATGACTCTGGCTCAGATAGAGGATTACGTCGGGCGACTAACAATCTAACGTCCCCCGTGAGGTTGCAGTGTATTTCACGCCGGTAATTACGGCAGCGTGGCATGGCCCCGCCCTCTTGAGGACATACCTGGTACGTTATACCCCGGTCAGGACACCCGTTAGTTAGCTGACGAAGGGATGGACCGATAACTCGGAATCTTATCGTCGCCGAACCATGGAGCGGGTAGCGAGCGGATACACGCGCCATCGCCGTGACGAAATGGTGGCAGTGGCGGTCCCGGCCAATCCAAAGGGCGAAACTCGACGCACGGCACGTTAGCTGGCATTCTATAACCCAGGGAATCATATGGCCCGAGTCGGCAGTAGAGCGCTTGGCGGAGACGACGGCTAGACAGCGTGGTCTTGATTGACGACGTGTACATCCACGTCCGCGACGTCCCAGCGATCCTTGGGATCTAGGTACATACAGGGACGACCTGTGTTGGGTGGTTCCGGCCGTGCGTTCCTCGAGCGGGGAGAGACGGGGTTGCAGGAACGCGTTCTGGACGCGACGCGACACGGCGGAGACTGAGCGTCGTGTCCGGGCACGTCGAGGTTACAGCGAGGAGGTGGTGATGAGGCACATGGACCAACGATGCCGTCCAGTTTGGCAGGTTGTTGTAGCTCAGGCCATCCCGTCCAGCACCGTCCAACGCGCGGCTTCCACCACTCGCTTAGCTTGCCGCGCGCGACTCACGGGCACTGGACGTTTCGTTTCAAGTGAACGAGCAATCTTAATTTTGGAGGAGGGTGGTGGAGGAGAAGCGTCCAAGAGGCGATAAGTGGGCAAATAATGGCAATCAAGGGCGGAGAAACAGTCACGGCGGGCGGGTTTCAGGAAGAAAAGCGCTCAAGACGCAGAGATTGCAAAGGAAGGAGGGAAGGAAGGAAGGGTAGCAGCTACCGAAAGAGAATGCGAATGATGTTGCGAAGGAAGCGGCCGACGGAGGCTGCCTACGTAGGCATGCACGCAGGGAGAATCTAGCGTGTCCCGCTCGTGCGGCGCGGTCGTTCTCGACAAAACTAGCCGCTCCGAAGCGGCTCCAGGCATGAACCATCGCGACGACACCTATGTATGTACACGGTGTCGGGCACGCGTGCGGCGCGGTACCCGGACGGGGGCGATCGACGGGCTCGATTGGGGTTTGGAGCCGGGCCACGGCTATGTACAAATGGACCGGGACCTCAAGGCCCAAAGGGGGCGGGCCAAGAGCGCCACAGCCGCTGATTGGGAGGAGCAACCCACCGGCGCGCTAGCACGAACGCGGCAGGGGATGTAGCAGCGACCCCGCCGGGCGTGCTCGATGCGGAAGCCGTCCCGGCAGCCAGATGGCCCGAACCGGTCGTCCACGGACGCAAGCGTTCGGCGGCCGCCCAGGCGCGACCATTGAACGAGCGTCTTGGCTGGCTGGTCGGGCGGGCTGGTGACCGCATCCCGCAGTCGCCGTCCCACCGCACCGTTTTCGACCCCGAGATCGAACGACATTTAGCACCCATTCTGCAGGGGGCCGCCAATTGGGCCGGCCCGCCGCCGTCTGTCCAAAACATCTGGACAACCGGCTCATATTTGTTACCAGTCGCATTGGGTGCCGCCAGCCCGTTCGACCTCTCACACACAGTACTGCGGCCAACGTATGTGTGTCCAGTATGTACCTACCTCGACTTACCTAGGTTTTCCTGCGTACATATTGCATGTACCTGCGATGTGCGAATGAGGGGGAGTGGCAGGTATGTATGTAGGTAGGCCTCGCCGAAAGCGGCCGCCGATCATTGGCGCCCTTCCTATCCGGCTCCCCGGCATGGCCGGCAACTCGGGGTTGCGTGAAGCGCCTTGCAGGGCCGAGACGTCCAGCGGCTTGCTTGCCCAAAGTGCTCTAAAACGCGGCGTCAATTTGCACGGTGGCCGAGGCTGAGAGGGGCAGAGAGACACACGCCCTCCATCGCTGCTTACCATGGGTCCAAACCTACATATTCCCTTTTCGCTTCCGGGGTCTTGCCTGCTGACACGCTCCTATCTGGTGCAGCCGGACAGCCCATGGTCCCCGATACATACATGCCCAGATGCCTGCATTATTCTCCGCATGACGGACCTTGGATGCGCGCGGGGCGCTAACGGGCGGCTCCCGGAAGAGCTTTTGGTGGGTTGGCCGGGCCAGATGCTGCAATGCCGCTGGGGCCCGCGCACTAATAAATGGCGTTCGTCGAGGAGATGGCAATGCTAAAGCAAAGGGGAAAATGGGCCACGAGGACACACTACGCGCACGACTAAGGCCTTTTGGAGATGCTTGGAGTTGCGGCGTGCGGCGTGCGGCGTGCGGCGTGGACGGGACTGTTTGGAGGAAACCCTCGTGTGCCCCCGTGCCTCTCTGCAGGACCCGCGACCGCCGACCGAGGAGCCGGATAGCGGCGATGGAAAATTCGACGAATCTGCTCCGGAGGCGTGTTCCACGGCAGCAGGCAGGAGCGCCTGGCTGGCCCGACTCGGGGGAGGGGGGGGGTGTTGCACACGGGGGTGGGGAGTTTCGTTTCGAGGGGGGAGGCAGCCCTGGTCCGAGGCCCCCCACAGCCTTGGACAGATCGCCCGTTTCCAGGTTCGATGCTCTGGCCGGGCTGCAGCCGCCGGCACACGCTCACCAGTCGCCTGCCACTCAGGCCCGGCCAGCGCGACCCGCACCCGCCTCCGGATGTGCGTAGGTACATAGGTACATACTCCGTACCGTCTTTTGATTTTTCCTTTTCCCTTCTTTCTAACGGCTTTTTACATCCTTGAACCTGGGATGCGACCTATGGAGAAGATTCGACCACGGGGAAGAGGGGGGGAGGGGGGAGGGGGAGAAAGAAGCCCCCCCTCCCCCAACCCCAGGTCATCCGTGAACTACACTCGTAATGGATGATATGTGTGGGTGTGTTGTGTGGCCCGTCGTTTGAACTGCATCGAGTATCGCTGTCGTTTCAAGCCGGAGCATTTTCGAATCTTATCGCGTGTGTCTCGGACGGCGACCGCAGGCCTGGGATTGCTGGCGGGTAGTGCGGGCAACCCCAGGGAGGTGTGGTATGTAGGGCGAGCGGGCGAGGTGTGCGAGGGCCAGCCGCCCAATCTACGCCAATATTGCTTCGATATTGCCCCGCCGGCCGGCTCCCCCTTGTGATACGCCTCCCTTCCTCGAGCAGCGGCAGCTCTGCTAGCTGCTGCTGCTGGCTTCTGCTTCTCCTGCCGTTGCTCCTCTTCCTGCTGCTGCTGCTGCTGCTGCTGCTCCTAGCGGAGCGCTTTACCCGTGCTCTAGGCCAAACCTGCGGATCGCACACTGGCTCGTTTTAGCCGGCGCGCATTCGCGCCTGTGGTTTTAATTGACGATGTGGCCGCGAAACGAGACGCGACGACGCGCAGCAGCGGCAGCTCTAGCAGCGGCAGGTACTAGGCGGGCAGCCAGGACGCGGAGCCGTACTAGGCGACGGATGGAGCAAGAAGGTTAGGTGCTCGAGTTGGTGAGACAGCTAAGGCCCAGTGCCGGTGCTCTGCTTGCTGCGGTTGCTGCAGCCAGCCAGCCTGGCCGACTGGCCACCGGCCTGGACACCAGCATTAGAGGAACCCTAAAGGCTTCCCGCTGCCCGCCCGCCCGCGCCCGCCCACTCGCACACGCCGCCGACGGCTTGCCGTGCGCTCCATCCCCGCTCCCTCTCGCTCTCTTTCGGTGGCCCGCATGTGCCGGGCCAGGCTCTGTATTCCACGGTTGATCGGTGCTTTTTTTTTCCCTTGAACCTTTTTCCTGTCTTCCTCTTTCCCCATCTTCCTTGCGAGGGCAAAGCCTGCTGCCCGGGCCTGAGGGAGCACTTATTAACCAACGGCGGGATAAAACCCGGCATAATCCTGACCGCAGCGCGCACACACGGCGAGCCGACGAGCGACAATTACCACGGCCCGGCAACGGGGTACGGTACCACGTCTTTCGTTTACCTTCCGAGCAGGAGGCGCCCATTCTCCATCCTTCCAGCCATCTATCCCTCCCTCCCTCCCCCCCTCTCCTCTCCTCTCCTCAATGCCACTCTCTGCCACCACCATCGCCGTTACCACCAAAGCAAGCACCACCACCGCAAGTCCTGCTGCGGCCGCTCTCTGGCCCGGCACTGCGGCCTGCCTCAGGAAGATCCCCTCGTCGACTCCCTCGACGGCCGTGCGCGCGTTTCTTCGCGACGGGCGTTGGATCTGAGCTTGCTCGCCCGCTGGCACTTTGGCACCCTTGTCCGAAGCAACGCTCGGCTCTTTCTCGTGCCCTGGTGCCCTGGCTTGCAAGCCTGCCCTGGCTGGCCCGCCCGCCCTCGGCCTACCCCCCCAGTCGCCGGCCAACCAACCACCGCAGGGCCCAGCTGCCCGGCCAATTGAGCGGTGGCTGCCGTTTCGCGGTCCCTTCCATCCCCTCCCCCCCTCCCCCCCTCCCCTCCGCTTCCTCCCAGGACCCCAGGCGCGCTACCCAAACCCCTCCCCCCTCTCGGTTGCTGGCCGGCCGCCTTTACTGCTTGCGCACGTTTGCCGTCGACCACCGCCTCAACCCTGGAAAGCCATCCCGGATCCCGTCCAAACGCCCTCCCGCTCTCGACGGAACCGCCGCCGCCTTCAACCTGAAAGAGCGCTTGCCGGGGCATGCCGATCTCGCGCATGGTCCTTAAGATTCGCTCTTATTATTGCTACCGCAACCCCAATCGCGCCTATAAACACCGTGACCGCCACACTGCTCCGCGCCCCGGTTTGGATTCTTGTGCACCGCCCCCGCGAGACCTGCGTCGTTGGCCCGGTTTCCCTCTTTGGCTCAGCACCGCGTGTTCGAGCTCCCACCGCTGGTCGCGACGACGTCGGTGCCCCAATGCGGCAGGCTGCATCGTCGCCCGCAGGCAAATAAGAGTCCACGTATGTCCCGACCTCCTCCGCCACCGCCGATACATCCACCCAACATTGGAGTGTCCGCCATCGCCACCATGACCGAGACGCAAAAACCTCCGATCCCTCCCCTCTCCTTCGACTCCCACTTCCGCAACGACCCTCCGTTCCGCAGCCAGAGCCACCAGCCCATCCAGCTTCCTCCTCTCGTCATCCCGCCCAATCGACAAGACCATTACCAGCCGTACTCGAACCAACACCAGCCGCCGCCGCCGCCGCCGCTACCACCCCACCACCACCACCACCATCACCATCAGCAGCATCAGCAGCAACAGCCGCCTCCGCAGAACTCCCTTCCTCCCCTCCATTCCCACTCCGCACCGCCACCGCCGAGATCTCAACCACGGTCACACGGGGGCTCCGCTGCACCCGTAGAAAAGCTTCTGACCAACAATCCGTACACGCCTCCTCGATCAGACTCGCTCTACTCCCCGCAGACCTATGGCCCGCCAATGTCGCCCCGCTCCGAAGGAGGAGCGCCGCAACCGCCTCCGTCTCTCCAAAGACGGATGACAGACCACCGCTACTCGGTCGAGGACGGCCGGGGTCCGGCCAATCTCGAGCCTCCTTTTGTCTCTCCCGTGGAGCCGTCTTACAACAAGCAGCCCTTCGCTCCGCTTCCGTCGCCAAGCTACACGCCGAGCTATCGCAACCAGCCGTCGTACCATGGCTCCGTGAGTTCTCGAGGATCGGGCTCTTCGTCATACGGGCAGCTGACACACCAGGAGCCTGTCGCTGCGCACGCGCCTGCCCCCGCGCCCGCGCCCGCGCCCGTGCCCGCTCCCGCTCCCGCTCCCGCATCTGCTCCTGCCACGGCTCCTCCTCCCCCGCCTCCGGCGCCTGCCCAAGCTCGGGTACCGATACCACGGAAGCCATCAAATTCGGTACCGGCGCGGCAGAGCATACCGCAAGACAAAGCGTAAGAGACAAGATGCCAATTGATATTGCTCCATTTTGTTGGTTTCTAACCACTCTTTCCCCCGTTTTAGACAGCTTCGGTACGAGCTCCGCGTGCGACAACAGCCAATCGCGGCCCGGGCCTGCGGCTTCGGCGAGCGTGACCGGCGCGTGATCGACCCGCCGCCCATCATCGAGCTCGTCGTCACGGACCCGCGGACGGGCCAGACGGACCACGACGAGCTGCGGTACACGCTCAACGTGGTGCACTGCACGCTGTGGAGCTCGGACGGGTTGACGGAGGAGACGGCGCTGGTGCAGCCGGACCGGCGCACGACGCGGCGGCTCATGGGCCAGCTGGTGGCGTCGCCGTCGGTCGCCAAAGACGAGCACGACGTCGAGGGCTGCTTCTTCTGCTTCCCCGACCTGTCCTGCCGCACCCACGGCCAGTATCGCCTGCGCTTCGTGCTCATGCGCATCGACCCGACGAACCTGCACGTCGGCGGCTACTCGCCCATCCTCACCGAGGCCCTGTCCGACGTCTTCACCGTGTACACGGCCAAGGATTTCCCCGGCATGCGGCCGAGCAGCGCGCTCACCCGCGCGCTGAAGCTGCAAGGGTGCAACATCCAGGTGAAGAAGGGGAATGAGAAGGCGTTGGCGAGGAAGCGGTTGAATGCGAGCGAGGAGGACGATGATGGCGGTGACGCGGATAAGGACGCCTCGCGGGTGAAGAGGAGGCGATAGAGCCGGGCCCGCTCAACGCACGATGAGAGTACTTGACGGGAGGGGCGAGGTGGTGGTTATTCGCAAGTGCGGGGTACCGGGTTAGTTGATGCGGAAATTTGTCACTGTTCGTCGCGATGCTGGTGGAGGTTACTAGGTGATTTTCTTTTTTTTTTTTTGGGTCGGGTCGAGTGCGCAGCAACGAGTGCGTTTTGGCATAGCATTCTGGACGAACTGTTCTTTGGGAGGCTTTTAGACATTTTAACGGGCTAACGGTGTATTCGTAACAGCCACATGCCTTTTTTTTTTTTTCTTTCATTATGCTTCCTAATTTTTCTTTTTATCGTCCAGAGCTCTCCTCGGTTTGACCGAATTTCGCTTTGTCTCTTTTCTTGTCCCCCTCTTCTCTGATGCACACAAGATCCCCGCAACCTAGTATTTTCTTTGGTCCTATTTGATTAATCCCATACACCACTGGGTAAAGAGTTCGGACTGGTCGGTCAGCGACGCCATGTCATGGGGAATTTTGGTTTCGATTGATTTAATTTGGTTCACGAAGGACGGTTAGAGGTACGAACGTCTAAGACGCAGCCGAGAATGACGGGCACGTCGAGAAGATTGTTTTGGAAGGGAAACCAGTTTGCGGGAGGCGCCGGCGAGAAAGTGGAGGGATGCTCAACAAAGATTTGCGCCCGAATGGTGTGCCATTCGAGTTCCTTCTCGCGCCGTGGCCCATTTTTTAGCCTTTCCTATTCTCCGTTTCGGTAATTTTGGTCTTTCGGCATTTCCGGAGGAGGATTTTGACCAGCACGACTTGCTCGGGGCCTTTTTCTGGAGGGTTAGATGCCGGGCTGCACGATATCCGCCCCTCCGGGGCACGAAATGCCTAGTCCGTTATTTGACGAGAGAAAATTTGTTGCTGGCGATTGCCGTGTCCGCGACGTGCATTGCGCGCCGCCCTTCCGAAGGGCAACTGAGGCTACAGAGGGCGGAATAGGGTGCGCAGGGCACCAGACCAATCGACGTCTTAATACGTTGTATTAAGGTCCGGACTAAGCTGGCGGCCATGCGCCGGTGGCTTGCCCCGCCGAGCCACAGCCCCGATCGCAGATGGCGCGGGCGCCACGCGGTGCCGGCGTTCGGCGCTGTGGCTCGTCCTCGGTGCCCCGCCAAAACGGTAGACCGTGGGCAGCGCGCCCGCCGCCCGCCAATGACGGGCCCCGCGCCCGCTTTGGCCGCGCCCACCACAAATTCTATCCCGACGCGTCGCTCGCCGACGCTTTCTTCTTCTCCTTCCCTCCCTCCCCCTGGCATTAGCCAGGCGAGGCGCTCCTTACCCACAAACAACGCACAGCTCGCTAGCAGCCGCCCATCATGAAATACGTTCTGGTCTCCGGAGGTGCGCATTGCGGGGAATTTTCTTATTTCTTTGGGCCTGTCCCCCTGCCGCCACTAGCCGTTTGAGAGAGCTAACACCGCCTCGTTTTGTTCCCGTCTAGGTGTGATTAGCGGCGTCGGCAAAGGCATCATCGGTACGGGAAGAGTGCAAAGATGATGGGCTACGCGGCGACGCGTCCCGCAGCAGCGCAATGGCTGACTCTTCGCGCGTCTTAGCCTCGTCGACGGGCCTGCTGCTCAAGACGATTGGCTTGAAGATAAGTTGCTACCCGATTGACCCGTATAGAGTTTTTATTTTGTATATCTATATTTTTTTTCGTTCCTTGCTCTTCTCCCCTTCGCTGCCAAGGCTGCATATGCGTACAACTCGACGCGGCGCATGCTGACAAGCTCCGCACGTCTCGTCCATCAAGATCGACCCGTACCTGAATGTCGACGCCGGGACTATGAACCCCAAGGAGTATGTGTGCGCCTCGAACCCCTGCCCGCCACCCACCTCTTCTCTTCCTGCATCGGCACGTTCCACGGAGTATACGCACTAGATCTCCACCGACCCGGCTGACCGCTGCTTCGGCGCCGCGCGGAATTTCCGCGCGGCGCCATTGGCCCCCCCGCCCTCGCAGACATGGGGAGGTCTTCGTCCTTAACGACGGCGGTGAAGTGGACCTCGACCTGGGAAACTACGAGCGGTACCTGAACGTGACGCTGACGAGCGAGAACAATATCACGACGGGCAAGATCTACAAGCACGTCATCGAGCGGGAGCGGCACGGCGACTACCTAGGCCGCACCGTTCAGGTGGTGCCGCACATCACGGACGCGATCCAGGACTGGGTTGAGCGCGTTGCGAAGGTGCCGGTCGACGACACCGGTGAGGAGCCCGACGTTTGTATCATCGAGCTCGGCGGTACCGTCGGCGACATCGAGAGCATGCCTTTCGTCGAGGCCCTCACCCAGCTGCGCCGTCGTGCTGGCCGCAACAACTTCCTCCAGATCCACGTCTCGTACATTCCCATCATCCACGGCGAGCAGAAGACGAAGCCGACGCAGCAGGCTATCCGCGGCGTGCGTAGCGCGGGTTTGCTTCCCGACCTGGTACGCATCGGGAATTTCGATACTTTGCTTCTTTTTCGTCTTGCCGATCTTCTTTTTGTGGTTTCGGCAAAGGGTATGGACGGGTGGGGCGCAGCCGGCGGGGTGGGGGAATATTTGTGGACGCTGTAGCCACCCAGCACGTCATTGCGATCCCACCCCTCCATATTCCACCAATTTCTCATGTGGTACAACGTAGGAAGCTAACACGAACCGTGCCGCGCTAGATTGCATGCCGATGCGAGCGCCCGCTCGAACCCTCGACGGTCGAAAAAATTGCGCATTTTTGCCAAGTCGACGTCGAACAAGTGGTGGTGGTCCGAGACATGCCGTCCATCTACCAGGTTCCCGTCCTTCTGGAAGACCAGGGGCTGGTCCCCTTGCTGAAGGACATCTTGCACCTCGACGGCGTGAAACTCGACCCGGCCCTCGTCACCAAGGGCGCGCGCATCTGGGCCCAATGGCAGTCCCTGACGGCGACGCTCGACGAACACAAATTCCACAACGTCGACATCGCCCTCGTCGGCAAGTACACCGAGTTCCACGACTCGTATCTTAGCGTCATTAAGGCTCTCGAACACAGCGCGATGCGGTGCCGGCGGCGGCTGAACCTGGTGTGGATCGACTCGGAGGCGCTCGAGGCGCCGACGCGCGACCGCGACCCGGCGCGGTACTACAAGGCGTGGCACGACGTGAGCACGGCGCACGGGATCCTGGTGCCCGGCGGGTTCGGGGCGCGCGGGACCGAGGGCATGATCGCGGCAGCGCGGTGGGCGCGCGAAAAAGGCGCGCCCTACCTGGGCGTGTGCCTGGGCATGCAAGTGGCCGTCATCGAGGCGGCCCGCCACCTGGCCGGGCTCGAGGGCGCCACGTCGGAGGAGTTCGCGCCGGCGGGCAGCCCCCCGGAGCGCCACGCCGTCGTCTTCATGCCCGAGATCGACAAGCTGGCCATGGGCGGCACCATGCGGCTCGGGCGGCGCGCGACGCGCTTCCAGCCGGGAAGCGAGTGGAGCCGGCTCCGGGCGCTTTACGGCGGCACGGCCACGCACGCCGTGCTGGAGCGCCACCGTCACCGCTATGAGATCAACCCGGAGCTGGTGGCGCGGCTCGAGGCAGCCGCGGACGGCGCGCTCGCCTTCGTCGGCCGCGACGAGTCGGGCGCCCGCATGGAGGTCGTCGAGCTCCGCCACCATCCTTACTTCGTCGGCGTCCAGTTCCACCCCGAGTACCTGTCGCGCGTGCTCGATCCGAGCAGGCCGTACCTCGGGCTCGTGGCGGCAGCGAGCGGGTGCTTGGAGGCAGTCACGAGGGAAGTGGTAGAGGGGGTGGGTGGGGGGTTGGCGGCGAGGGGGATGGTTAATGGGGTGGTTAATGGGGAGGGGAAGGCGGTGGAGGGGGGCCACTTTTGAAGTGGCGGGGAGCCGGGGCTGGAAAATGGGAGGGGTGGGGGGGCGTAGTGATGGTGGTTCGTTTCAAGTCGAAACCGTAAAGGTGGATGGTTCAACTTAGTTCATTCCTTTTGGGCTTTGCGGTTATGGGGTTGGGTCCGCGGGGAAAGGAAACGAGAAAAAGAATGGGTAGATTGGCCGGGCATGGGGAGAAAGCTACATAGAGACGAAAAGGCAATTTGGGAATTTGCTACTGCGGGCAGGAGAGCAAGGCTATTAATTCTTTTTCTCTCCGGGTTTTTTTTTGGCGCCTTGCATTCCACATGATTTGCCTGGACATTTCGGCATAGAGCGGTACGTGATTGGGGCGTGTACCGCACGCGCACATAGAGATATACAGCGAAATGTGCTCTGGGTTCACGGAATACCGCTTTTCATGGATTCTATAATAAGTCGACTTACTCTTTCCTCTGTAAAAGGCGGTTGGCTAGCGTCGATCTTGCGGCTAGGCGCCGCGGGCCGCTAGATAATTTAGAGTTACGTAGCTCGTATGAATGAAGTAGTGGGTGGTCTTGCAATAGGTAGGTAGCATATTTATACAGGAGCAGAGTCTACAATATGGGACGCGATGTGTTGCCTATCACATGCACGTAGTGACTTGGCTTCTCCAAGTTCCATATGGGAACGCATCTCAATGGAAGAATATAATTTCATTAAGTTCACGACGAAAACATGACACTCCAATTCTTTGATGTGATACTGAAACGAGTCCAAGTCACCCGAATAACGAAAGACGCCGACAAGGGGGTATAAACTTCGATTCGACACTCGTACCTCCCACATCTACATACAGTAACTAGGTTCCAGTCAAGCGAACAGTTGCGGACCGAGAACCTAGCTCCCCGAACGATGGGTGCTCAAAGTGACTCCGCATCCTCTATACCGGTCCCAATGCTCCTCTGATGCGACGCGAGGTATCACTCCTCCGCTGACGAATGTGCGCCAGCACCAAACTAGCCGGCCCCATTCCAACGAACGACTTCGACGCAGCGCTCCTCTTGCCAAATCTCAAACCACACTACATGCTACATCCCCCTTAACTTTTTCTGTGTCGATACATGACAAGCAGGTAGGTAATTTCGCTTGCGCGAAGAAGACATATATCCATCAGAAGCGCAAACAGGAGCCTCGACGCAGCCGCCCCGCTAAAGACAAAGAAAAAAAAAACGAAAAAAAGAGAAAAGATACCTCTAGGCTCGCAAACCACAACCGAGATACACATAAGGGAAAATGAATGAATGCGGTACCCCGCTGTAGATAAATCGTCACCGTCAAAAGCGTCCAAAACACATGCGCACCGCCCATGCCACTACATCCCCACTCAACCCACTACCGCCCACACCCCGACACGGACTCCACCATTCCACCCACTCCTCTCACTTCCCCCTCCGCCACCTCCTCACAAACTCAATCTTATCCCTCACCCCCAACGCCACCCGCTTGACCCTCCCCAACCTCGCCAGATCTTCCGCCACGCGATCCAGCACCTTCTGCGACTCCGGCGGTGGCAGCGCCGCCGAGTCCTCACCAGCAGCACCACCACCACCGGCACCACCATCCTCCGACCCGATCAGCGTGTCCGCGCTGCTCAGCCGCTCCGACTCGGGCCCCGCCGCCGCAGCGGCGGCAAGCCCGGTGCTCGTGATGCTGTGCTTCTGCGCCGTGGTGGTGGTGGTAGCGGTTGAGGCGGCGGTAGCGGCGGCGCCGAAGCCGAGGCCCAGCGAATCAAAGTAGTTCGTCACGTACGAGTTCTTCTGCGGCTGGGAAGGGGACCCGGCGACGGGTCGCTGCTTCGGGGAGGCGGCCGGTCTGGGCGTGCCCGTTGCTGTCGGCGCGGCGGCCCAATCGACGCCGGCGCCGGCACTGGCGCCGGCTGCATCGTTGAGCACTGCGGCGGCGATGCGCACGCGGATGCAGTGGGTGGGCTTGCTACAGAGGTTCCAGAGGAAGTCGGCGTAGGTGGCCGGCACGGGGGTGGTGATGTCCGGGGGGGAGTAGCGGAGGCTGACGGGGAAGATCTTGACGCCGGGCGGGGCGCGGGTCAGGCTGGGGCTGAAGGGCAGGATGGCCCGGCCGTTGGTCGTGGTGCATTCGGGGAAGACGACGACGGCGCGGTCTGGGTGGGCGCGCAGGAGGGCGGCGAGGTCGGTGAGCTTGGTGCCGGGGGGCGGAGCGAGGAGCGGTGGCGAGAGCGCGCGGAGGAGCGCGCGCGGGAGCGAGAGGACTTCGATTTGGGGTGTGCTCGGGTACGAAGCGGTGAGGAGAGGGTCGAAGATGGCGGTTAGGTAGAGAGCGTCGAGCGGGGAGGTGAAGGAGGAGGCGATGATGGTGCCAGCGCTAGGGAGGCGGTGCGCGGGTTGTCGAGAGAGCGAACTGCGGACGAGAGAGCGAGAAAAGATCAATTCATTATCCTCGCCTTCGGAGCTTGCGAAAGGGCTCTTGGGGGGCCTCACCCTCGTCGTACGCCGTCCAGCTGTAGGTCCACCCACCAGATGCCCGGCACGCCCAGCACGAACCACAGCGTCGCCTTCTTGAGCAGGTTGCCGATGGGCAGCCACGTGAGGACGAGCACGTAGAAGAGCAGCCCGGCGAAGACGAGCGGCACGCGCACGCAGAAGAGGAAGACGTGCAGCGGCAGCCGGAGGCCCGAAGGCTGTGTGGGGACCGGGAAGAAGGGCGCGATGCCGGAGCCTGCGGTGTCGACACGAGCGGCGCGTTAGCTTGTGGTCGCCGTGGCCCGTCCGAGGTCTTGAAGGGGGGGTGCGCTGGTGGTGGAGGCTCTGGCGCCGGTGGCGACCACGCGCTCACCCGCCCAAGTCCATCACGGGCGTCTGCGCGAAGAGGCGCACATACCGCGGTCGCGAAATTGCGAGTATTTCTCCATGGCGCGAAGGGATTGCGGGCGGTGCGGGCCAGCCGAGCCGGGTGCTAGCAGTCCATTGGCGAGGGAGGGATGTTGCGGCGGTGGATGGAAGAAGCCGCACGGCGGCGGAGAGCGGCCGCCGGCACCTGCGCACGTAGCAGACGGGCGTGGCGGCGGCCGGATGCATGTGAAGCGTCCCGTGCCGCTTTCAGCAGTTCGCCCGCCGCCAAGCCCGGCCCGGCCGAAGCCCCGGCCCCCCGGCGCAACGCTTTCCCCGAGCCCCCGGCCGCCCTCAGTAAACAAACACCCAAACACCCCGGCGCCGCTCGAGTCTCCGCAATCTCATCACTTCTGCTCCCCATCTCTCTTGTTGCCGGCCGTTGCGGCCGCCATGACTTTATGATTTTCCCTCTCTCTTAGCGCTTGCATTCGGCATCCTCCGCCTCTCGCCGCAACTGCCCCCGTACGCCTCAACCAGAATGGACTCCAACGAGAACGCGGTACGTCACCCACGTTGGAGATCGATCCCACGCTCTTCTTTCTTGTCCCTTCTGTATCCCTCTGAGACAGCTGCTTCCTACCGGTCTCCAATGAAGAGGAAGCGCAATTCAACAATATTCTTAACCATCCTACTCACGTATACACTTGTTGTCCTCCAGCCTCAAACGGCGCGGCCGTCCGGGCTCCGACCGCCAAGCAGAATTCCGCCTCCCGGGGCCAACCGCAATCTGCACGAGATGACGTCGTCCGACAACAACGCTCGGGCTGGCTACAATCCCAGTGGCACCAGCAATCGCCTCAAGCACAAAGTCCCAGGATGTACGACACTTGTTTCTTACTGCGACGGGCCACCATCGCGTCACGGTCCAGCCCGCTCCCGGCGGTTCCCACCCTACAGTATAGCTAACCACAGCACAGTGCCCGAGCCCGAGCCGAAGCGCAAGACGCTGGCCGAACGCGCCGGCGAGGTCTCTCGGCCCAACGGTGGCTCCGCCATTGCTGCCGCGCCCAGCGGTCGTCCCGTCAGCTCGGCAGTCCGGGCCACGGCAATGAGCGGCCCGTCAACAACACGCAACCATGCCTCGTCCTTTTCTTCATCTACTGCTTCGTCTTACGGCTCGCGCAATGCGTCGCGGAACGCGGACACAACTTCGCTCGGGACCAGTGTCGGCTCGAGGCCCAATGGCTACAGACCTCATACCGCGATGTCGCTCTCGCGAAGCACGTCGGCCACGGGCAACGGGGGAGGTCGCCCCGCGCAGCCGGGATCCGAAGGCAGCAGCATTGGTACAATAGCGGAGACAACGAGCAACAACCCACGTGGAGGTGAACCCAAGGGTACGATTCCAACAGTTTCCGCGTTTCCGCCAGGCATGGTCTTGCCGAAGCAGCGTCGCATCGTCGGACGCCTGGCCAGCGGAGGGAATAACTATATACTCTCACGCTCAAGCTCCGACTCCACTACGCGAAGCACTTCGGCCTCTCATGCTCCTTCTCGTTCATCATCTACTCAATGCGACCCGTCCGGGAATGAGGCGCAATCGCAACGATTCAACACTCGTCGCGAAAACTCAACCTCACCATCCAACCCTGAGGCGCGATCTCGTAGCGTGTCTATATCTACCATGCTCAACAACATGACGCTGGCGGATAAGAACTCTATGGGGCCGCCGCCACCACCAAAGACACGCAATAGTACAAAGGCCGAAAGGCCCGCAACCCCTTCCCAGATACCCCGCCGTGCCAGAGCAAGCCTCACGCCAATATTCTCCCCCCAAAGCTCCACCATCGTTACGCCTAGCACGGTTTCTCCTTCCAAAAAGCCATCCCGTGCTCGCCAACAGCTGGTATTTTTGACCAAAGATTCTAACTTGAGAGGCGCACCAGCACCGACCTTCGACCCCTCGTCCGGCCTCGAGTACTTTCACGATATGATGAAAGAGACCATGGAGGGCCTTAAATCCCAGCGCGTAGGGTTGGCAGACGTGGCCGAGATGTACAAAGCTCGCAGTATGTTTTCCTTTGTCAGAGTTCCTCATAATGACAGGCGCGCGCATGCTGTGGGCAAAAGGTGCATTTAGCTTTGATTATGAAATCAAGCGTTCAGCCCTACGGCCCGGTCGATTGGCGGCACTTCCTCGTATGCACCTTTAATGGCGGAGTCAAATTAACGCACGCCCGTGTCTCCACTAGTTTCCGAACTTGAGGCCATCAAATCTCAACTCGAATCGAACAATATCAAGCTCACCTCAGAAATCAACGAAACGCGTTCTTCACTTTTCGCCAACACGGCCGCTCTGGACGAAGAGAAGCGGGCCAGAACTCGTGACCTCGAAGATGCTCACCGGCGCCACCGCAACGACTTGGAGGATGTCGAGGAGAAACATCGCCGCGAATCCGAACGGACGCGCCGCGATGCTGAGGAAGAGCTTAGCCGTACGCGGCGCACCGCGCAAGAGGAGACGGACCGCCTCCTACGCGTCCACCGGGAAGAACTGGCCGAAGTGGAGCGGCGACTACGCGGCGAGGCAGACGAGGAGCGCAACCGGTTGCTACAGGAGATGAAAGAGCTAAGCGGACAGCTGGCCGAGGCGCGACAGAAATGCGAGGCCGACGTGGGCGCTGTGTCGCGGGAAGTCGAGTCGGTCAAGGGCCAGCTGAGCGCACGGGAAGCGGACCTGGAGCGCGAACGGGCACAGTCGGCATCGCTGCGGGACAAGCTGGCCGAGTCAGCAGCTAACCTGGCATCGCTGGACGGGACCAACAAGGCCATGAAGGCTAACATCGACTTCCTTGAGTCGGACAATCAGCAGCAGAGCCAGGCATTCGCAGAGCTCCACGCGCGCATGCAAGCCGCCATCGAGGAGGCCGAGCGGTCCCGCGAGAAGCTGCGCCAGGAAGAGACGCTGCGCCGCAAGCTACACAACCAGGTGCAGGAGCTCAAGGGCAACATCCGCGTCTTCTGCCGCGTGCGGCCGCTGCTGCCGTCCGAGGCAGAAGCGGCGGCCGACGACGGCAGCGTGGCGCCGGCCAAGATCGCGTTCCCGGACCAGGACGTTGACGGCAAGGAGATCACGGTGCAAGGGCCGGAGCAGAAGTCGAGTCTGGGCACGGTTACGACAGCGACGCACCCGTTCGCCTTCGACCGCGTCTTCGGGCCCGCAGCGCAGAACGCCGACGTCTTCGACGAGATCAGCCAGCTGGTGCAGAGCGCGCTGGACGGGTACAACGTGTGCATCTTCTGCTACGGGCAGACAGGCTCGGGCAAGACGCACACGATGAGCGCACCAGCCGACGGCATGATCCCCCGGGCCGTGGCCCAGATCTGGCAGCAGGCCAAGGGACTCGAAGAGAAGGGCTGGCGGTACACGATGACGGGCGCCTTCGTCGAGGTGTACAACGAGTCGCTCAACGACCTGCTCGGCCGCGCCGAGGATCTCGACCGCAAAAAGCTCGAGATCAGACACGACGCGCAACGCTGCAAGACGAGCGTGCCCGGCGCGACGACGGTGGCGCTGGACGGGCCCGACGCCGTGCACGCGCTGCTAGCGCGCGCGGCCAAGAACCGCAGCGTCGCGGCCACCAAGGCAAACGAGCGCAGCTCGCGCAGCCACTCGGTCTTCATGCTCTCGCTGCAGGGTGCCAACGCGCTCACGGGCGAGCGCTCCGAGGGCGTGCTCAACCTAGTCGACCTGGCGGGCAGCGAGCGCCTCGCGCACTCGGGCGCCACGGGCGACCGCCTCAAGGAGACGCAGAACATCAATCGCAGCCTGAGCTGTCTGGGCGACGTCATCGCGGCGCTGGGGGCCGCGTCGTCCTCATCGTCGGGGGCGAAGAAGGCCGACGGCGGCGCCGGTGGCGGCCACGTGCCCTACCGCAACTCGAAGCTAACGTACCTGCTCCAGTATAGCTTGGGCGGGAACAGCAAGACGCTCATGTTTGTCATGGTGAGCCCGCTGCTGGCGCATCTGGGGGAGACGTTGACGAGCCTGAAGTTTGCGACGAAGGTGAGTGGTGCCATGGCATTTTGGTTATGCCATATCGACTTGTTTGCCTTTTCGGTTGCTGCGTCCGAGGGATTGATTGGGAAACTGATTGCTCTCGTCTTTTGCAGGTGCACAACACGCATATTGGTACGGCGAGGCGGCAGGCGAAGGTTAAGGATTAATGGAGGAGGGTTTCTTCCTAGAGAGCGCTTCCAATTCTGCGGCTGCGAAGACGATCGGATTCGCTGTTCCGAGTAAATAATTCCTTCTGCATGCCTACCCCAGCAGCGCCTGGCGTCGGCTCTCATGTCGTCTTGCATTGTACAATCAGCATTTTGCGTTTCTGTCCTTCTACTTGTCTCGGTGCTTATTGCGTACTTTCGAACCTTTTTAACGGTCTAAAATGGGCGTTTTGTGTTTTGGGAGGAGTACGTGGAGTTCACATATGAGGCTTGTTTTCTGGTCCGGGGAGACGGATGTACTTGGTCGGACTGGTCCTCGCTCCTTGGTACCCAACAGGCTTGGACTTTTGTGTATTGAGTAGGTCGGAATATGATGTGCAGTGCTGGTTTGGGGATTTATTGTGTAGTCCCAGGGAGGACTTGATGGGTCGTTGATGAGTGCCATGGTGGTAATTGCCATTAAAAGCCCGACTGACTGGGCAAGAATTCTACTACGAGATTCAGCAACACTTCAGGCAAGCCGATGAAATGTGAATCTAATGGATAGATGGCTTCCCGTGCCAGCTGAATTGCTCTTTTCGCCCCATGCGAACATCTACATTGCTAAACCAGCTTCCACCGCTTCGCAATTTCGATGCCTTCGGCGAGCGTGCCAACACGAGCGTCTATAGCACACCCTTCTTTCTCGAGCCGCCGACACTCGGCGTACAGGTCCCTAAGCGGCACGCTGAAGCACTCGATGAACTCGCTGTCCTCGAGCTCCGGTTGCGGGTTCTGGTTCTCCGGGCGGGAGAGGTCAACCGTTACGTGGACCATGTTGAGGTTCGTGTTGCAGAAGCCGGGATCTTGAATTCCCCCCAAGTCAGATGACGGTGCCAGCAGGTACCCGGCGTAAGAAAAAGCCAACAAGTCAAAGAACTGAATGAATCAAAAATCCAGGGGCCGAAATAGATGCACCGCACACACGCACCGTTGAACATGACAGGGCTGATGCCGAACCCTTCCTCCTCCCCAGCTACCTCGCCCACGTAGCCCGTCTCTTCCTTCAGTTCGCGCAGCGCGCACGCCGCCGGGGTCTCGCCAGCGTCCACCAGCCCGGCCGGCACCTCGATCATCACCCGGTCGACCGGCGGCCGGTACTGGCGCTGCAGCAGCAGCTCCGGCTCCGTGCGCTGCTGCTGCTGCTGCTGCTGTTGCGAGCCGTCGGAGCCGCGCCGCTGCAAGATGGCTACGATGCCGACGCCGTCGACGGCGCTGGTGGCGGGGCGCGTTTGCCTGTGCGCGGATTCCCATGCGCGCTCGGTGCCGAGCGGGTCGGTGTAGGTGTGTCTGAGGTGGGGGTGGGCAGGGTGAGTGTGGTCTTTGCGGTGGGAAGGACGTGGGGACAGTGTGCTTACTTTACGAGTCTTACCCAGCGGGCATCTTTATTATCCTAGTGGTGTCGGTGTGAGAGAGATCTAAGTACCGAAGGACAGAGAGTTAGGGAAACTGACGAGAGGCTCCGTAGAGATGACTTTGGATTTGTTCGCCGAAGGCATTTTGTGCGCGATAGGCTTGATAAGTCGGTGAAAAGGGCTAAAACAGTTTCAAACTACTCAATTAGGACAGAGGGCCTCGATTGACTGCAATTTGTCAGAACTCTGTCCTGTTCGTGAGTTTTAGAAGCGGGAGCGACGAAAAGGCAGTGGTCCGCTAGATCACTACGTCAACGGCTTATCGATTGGCTGCTAGACCAGGGGGGCTACATACATACGCCGTAACTTGCCCCTGAAATAGCAACCTATACTCCGTAAATATTGCGCTAATGCTAGTTGACACTGAGAAATCGGTAAAGACTCTTGGCAACAAGCATGGAGGAAGGGTTGGTATCGCCGACGTAGTCCATATATTGGCTAGGGAGACAACCCAAAGCTTTATGAAGGAGCATACAAGCCATTGCCCAACATCATGGCCACCACTTTCGAGGAGCCAGAAACCCACACCTTCACCCAAACAAAGGGCCACACCATCTCCTACTGCATCTATGGCGTGGCCGGCGACACCGACCCACCGCCGCCAACCATCTTCTACTTCCACAGCCACCCGAGCTCGCGCTACGAAGCCGCGCTGCTGCACCCGACGGCGCAGCGCCACGGGCTGCGCATCGTCGCGCCCGACCGGCCCGGGATGGGCGAGTCGCCCCTCGATCGCTCCCGGCGGCTGCTCGACTGGCCGGCCGACATGCTCGCGCTAGCCGACCACCTCGACACGCGGCGCTTCGGCGTCGTCGGCACCTCCGGCGGCGGGCCCTACGTCCTCGCCTGCTGCCTGCGGCTACCGCGCGCGCGGCTCGCCGGCGCGGGCGTCGTCTGCGGCCTCTTCCCGCTGAAGCTGGGCACCAGCGGCATGATGTGGGAGACCAGGTTGATGCTGTGGGTGGCCGGGTGGGCGCCGAGTCTGGTGGCCCTCGGGCTCGATTTCGCGCTCGGGAAGGTGGCTAGGGATCGGGAGCACCCGGAGGCGTTCGAGGCGGCCATGGCCAAGGCCATGGAGTCGAGGCCCGAGGTCGATCGGGCCGTGATCCAGGAGAATGCGGGCGGGTTCAGGGACGCCATGTTGGAGAATTTCAGGGAGGCGCTCAAGCACGGGTCGCAGGGGGCGGCGTACGAAGCCAAGTTGTTTTCGGGCGATTGGGGATTCAAGTTGGAGGACGTGAAGATGGCGGAAGGGACGCTGGTGCTGTGGCATGGTGAGAAAGACGTGAATGTGCCGGTGGCGATGGCCCAAAAAGCAGCGGGCCTACTGGATGGCGCTGAGTTACGGCTTAGTCCCGACGAGGGTCACATTAGTCTGCCAGTTAACAAGACAGACGAGATCATGGAGACGATGAAGAAGATGTTTGAAAGAATGGATGCTTGATGTATGCATAAAATGTTAGGTCTTAGTATCCGTAGGAATTTAGATAAACGTTCAAATCAATATTTATTTTCAACATAATGTACTCCATTTAGTACAAGTTTATAGCACAGATTTAAAATTGCAAGCGGTACAACATTGGGTTGGGCAGAGGTGGTAGTCCTTATACTAAGTCTTTTACCAGTTTCCTCCATTAAATGATCAAAAGGGTGGTATAGTGTCATACCTTAGCGGCGTACGCTAGGCAGGAGCTGTATACATATCAACAACGGTATGTAGAATAAATTAGGCGCTGAGCTGTCTTAGCTTTAGAGTCGCTTTACAATATACTGGTACAGTGAAATTTGCTTGAACATTAGGAGTCTGAGACGAGTTTTTCTTCAGGTCCTAACGCTCCTATTTTCCAATTAGAACGGCGTCCGCTATAATGCTTTTAATTTAGGAAGAGTGGACTCTAGTTGCGTCGGTAAAATGGCGCTACTTGCTTTTCAATATACGTTAAATTCCTCAAGGTCGATTGGGAGCACGAAATACTTTGGTAACCCTAAGTACTTATTACGGTCACTACTAGACGATAGAAGTAAACCATGATGATGAAAAGCTTACAAGAGAGGACGTTTTAGATGGATTATTGGCGATTGGACAGTAAGAAATACCGAGTAAATGACACAGTGTGTTTCACAACATCCCTATTGCAGCTAAAATATATAAGCATTGCGGAATATGGAAGACAAGCCATCAGCATGCTACCTTCTTGGCAAAATTGACTATAGTAAGGTTCTCCTGGTAAGAGCTTTTTGATTTTGAAATAGGTTGCCTTCGAAATATAGTCGTAAAAACTTTCTGACGGTATCTTCGCCCCATCTTCGCCGCCCAGACAACTCTTCTACATCTGAAAGCTATAGGAAACATATAATGCTGGTTCTAGACCACGTTACTTACATTCCGACTGGTAAATGCAAACAATGGTGGATTTTGCGCGGAGTAAAAGCAAGAGATTAAGTTGGCGGAGAAAAAAAAAATAAACTAGAAAGCAACCAAAGGCTCGCAGGTTAGCGAAGATAGGATAACGTGTTTCATCACCGAGTCGTCAATATCACCGAGTCGACAGCGCCCACCGATCCCGCATCATCTTAGACGAACCAGCTTTACAACACAAAACTATTCTTACTAGTTCTAAGTATCGCGGGATAATGTAGTATCATTCCAAACTGCCTAGTAATTTACAGGCTCTATCTCGTGGTAGTGGTGCCGTCGCGACGCTATGAAGTCGTCGTCAGCCGCCTCGCGCGACAGCACACCCGGCACCTTTTACCCTCTTACGCCCGCCAACTGCATAAGCAAATTACGTTAAGGTGCTAAATTATTCGGAAAAACACTATAGTATCTAGGA
>MU001683.1:887482-907396 GCA_010093515.1 Lineolata rhizophorae | reverse complement strand
TGTTAGGACTAGCGTACCCTAGCCTGTAGCTAACCAACTTGGCCAAAAGACTGGCACAGTATCGCACTTCAGTGCGATGCTGCTGGCTAGGAACTATATATATGCTAACAACCTTTCCAAGTGCTAGAGCTGCTGCCCAAGCCCTGGGTCTCAACCACGACACCCTCAGTCGTAGGATGGCCGGACACCCCTCTCGAGCCGACAGGGCAATCAAGGATGAAAAACTCAGTAAGACAGAGCAAGAAGTGGTAATCAGATAGGCTCTTAACATGGACGCCAGAGGGTTTTCTCTGGAACTCAATCATTTGGCTGTTATGGCCAAGTTGTTGATCGACCAGGATCCAAACCACCGACGCGACCATGTGGGCAAAACATGGGCCAAAAAGTTCGTCAGTAAGACTCTAAGGCTCAAAATCAAGATGTCCAGACCCTATGACTACCAGAGAGCCAAATGCGAAGATCCTAGGACCATTGGGGAGAGGTTCAGAGTGCTGGCATGCATGAAACAGGACCATGGCATTGCGGATGAAGACATCTGGAATTTCGATGAAACTGGCTTCATGATGGGCAAAATCCAAGGCCGAATGGTGGTTACAGCCTCTGAGAGACGCTCTGCCCCGAAAAGAGTCCAACCAGGCAATCGGGAGTGGGTAACAGTCATCTAAGCCATTGGTGCTAGAGGAGATGTTATCCCACCCTACATCATCTTCCCAGGCAAAACCATCCAACTTACCTGGTTTTACAACAGAGATCTACCCAAGGACTGGCTACTAGACAACACTGAGAACGGCTGGATCAACAATGAGAAGGCCCTGCTATGGCTAGAACACTTTGAGAAGCATAAAGAACTAGGAAGGTTGGAACATGGCGTCTCCTCCTCTTGGACAGTCATGAGAGCCACAACTCCATTGAATTCGACAATTTTTGCAAGGAGAAAAAGATTCTGTGTTTCTACCTACCACCACATTCATCCTACATCACTCAACCATTGGATGTTGGGTGTTTTGGATCATTGAAGTGGTGGTATGGGGACCAGTTGAACCGGCGCATCCGATGGGGGACCGTCCACGTCGACAAGCACGAGTTTCTGTAAGCTTTTTGGGCAGCTTTTCCCAAGGCCTTTATAACTAAGAACATCAATTCAGCCTTCAGAGCCACTAGACAGGTGCCTTGGAATCCAGAACGTATCATTTCAGAGCTGGATGTTCACCTCCGAACTCCGACACTCCCGGCAGTCGAACCAACCACCTGGCAGTCCCAAACACCTCACAATGTTCTGGAATTTGAGTGTTAAACAGAGCTCATTAAGACGAGGATTGCCAGACACCAAGTTAGCTCTCCAACTCCCATCTTCGAAGCGTTGTATCAGCTCAAAAAAGGTGTTGAGATCAAGGTCCACACGACCGTGTTGATCACCGCCGAGGTTCATGATCTCCGACAAGTCAATGAAGAACTTTCTAGTCGCAAAAAAAGCAGGAAAACGCAAACCAAGCAAGAGCGACCACTTAGTGTAACCAAAAGACAGGATAGAATTGATAAGAATGAGCTGGATGCTTAATGGGAGCAGGAAATGGAGGCGGATGCTCCCATCGTGGTCGGGGTCACTAAGAAGAGAGACGGCGATGTGGCAAATGCGGCACTGAGGGACACAACTCCAGAACCTGCCAGATTCAAGCTCCAGGAGCCGAGCATCATAATGCTACTCAAACCATCCAGATTGATTAGGATCTGATGGAGATATGATGGATATGGTGGTGGTATTGGTGGAGGGTGTCTGATTAGGGGGTCTGTCTGACCAGGGGGTCCACCACGTTACTAAACATGGCGAGAGTAGAAATACCTCCGGCAATAGATATACTTGCTGCTCCCTGGATCCCTCTATGAAATAGAGATAATAAATAAATAATAAGATAAGCATAAGAGGCTTATGCCGTACGAACTTGAAGAAGCGTAATACGACCTGAAGAATGCCCTAGGCAAACAACATCTTTGTTAACTGTGGAGCAAGTCGGTCGATATTCAGAAGGAAGCCACAATAACCGCCGTTGATCTGAAGTGATCCACTGATCTTGTGCGAAGATATGAGACAGCTGCGTTCTTTGGAATAAGGGCGATGGTGTAGTAGGAGAACGCAAAGGAATATCTTGTCGATCTGTTTGAAGATACTGGCCGTCTGGCGAGAAGGCGACAGCGCTAACCCCGCCGGCATGGCCCTCGAGCACGCTGCGGCACGACCCTGTTGCCACCTCCCACACCCACACCGTCGCGTCGTACGAGGCCGACGCTACCAGCTGGCCGTCTGGCGAGAAGACGACAGCCTTGACCCAGCCGGTATGGCCCTCGAGCACGCTGCGGCACGACCCTGTTGCCACCTCCCACACCCGCACCGTCGTATCGCACGAGGCCGACGCTACTAGCTGGCCGTCTGGCGAGAAGGCGACAGCCTTGACCCAGCCGGTATGGCCCTCGAGCACGCTGCGGCACGACCCTGTTGCCACCTCCCATACCCGCACCGTCGCGTCGTACGAGGCCGACGCTACCAGCTGGCCGTCTGGCGAGAAGACGACAGCGCTAACCACGCCAGCATGGCCTTCGAGCACGCTGCGGCAAGCATCCCAGTCGTCTTCCCTCTTTGATAACGCCTTAATCCACCCCGGCATTTCGTCTACAAAAGCTTTCCGTACTATACTCGCCACTGGGGCAAATATAAGAGCCGAGGAATATATTTGTAGAGGAGCATCTTGAAGTATATGTCGGAATCGAAGCGTGAATCGTCGAGCGTCTTGGAGAAATGAAGAGAGAGTACTAGTCGATAACTATTCGTATGTTAGTAATGCGGTGTAGAAAAGTAATGAAATCCCTACATTAACCAGCGTACAAAGCGTTTGCAGCAAGTAAGCACATTTATTTGTATCTCCGACCAGGCTCATCGCTTCAAGCCAGTGAAGGAAGTGTTTCTGGAGGAATATATCTGTAGAGTCCTTGTCGCTAACATGGCGCTGGCTCTGCTTGAGATGATATACCCAGTAACAGCAAGCATACTGTAACTCAGGTGACAGATGACTCGTAATTATTCCTTCATCGACCTCGCTTCTCAATGTCCCAGGCTGCAAGCCGCACATATTCTGTCGCAAGCCGTTCGAGCTGGACATGAGTTCAATGCAATGGGATGCTAGCTTCTCGTGTGTTGCTCTCTCGTCCACCCAGAACGGGCTCTTCTTACTCGACGTATCGACGAGGAATTCGCGGAACGACAGGTGCAGGAGGCGTACGGGTACATCGTCGCGGTTAGGTATGCCTAGAACAGAGTGCAGAGAGTCCAGTCGACAGCTAATATCATCCTTGGCCTTTCCTAGGAGGCGCGCGAGTGAATTAATGGAGAGAGGACTCTCTAGAACCACGATGCTCCCAACTATTTCTTGGAACTCTCTAGAGAGCTTCATTTTCTCCTTCCTATCTTGAGTCGCAAAGAGTGACTCTAGAATAGGGAGGTATGTCATGCCAAGCTTGCTCACGTCTGCCGTTTCATACCTTAGGATATCCTGTAGACGCCTTCGGGGGTTTCCAGAAGGTTCTCCCACAAAACGACAGAGTGTAGCCGCGAAGATAAACAGAGGGACTGCCATATTCACTAGTGTCTGGACGCACCTTTGTCCGGGCCAATCTAAAGGTAGAGAGCGCTCTTCTCTTATCCTGGTAAGCTCATACTCAAGATAGACACGTATGTCGTGTTCGATAGTTTCCTTTGACACGTCGTGCAGGATCAGATCCTCATATGTGCCATCAGGCATTCGCCTGAATCCAAGGCGAATATGAAGCTCGGGCCGGCTTGTTACGAGGATACGCAGTGACACTGGTTTAAGACCCTTCGTTCGCGAAAGGAGCTGGAGGATCGCTCGGATATCGCTGTCTTGCTCACATTCATCCAACGCGTCTATTACAACGATAAGTACTAAGGCCGGAAGATTCCCCACTTCTAAGAGCGGCTGGAGGATCAGCTGGTCGAACTGATTCTTCAAGGTCTTGTCAGATATGGCTGGGTCGGCATCAATCGCTTTGGTAATTCCGGGTCGTAACTCTGGTACGCGAATAGCCAGCTGTGTAGCAATTGTAGTGAGGAACCGTTTGGCCTTGCCGCGCTCTCCTTCGCCTCTCTTGAAGAAGAAACTGGCTCCTAGTTGGCGTTGGCCCGCGAACATCCGGGCAACCGTACGAGCAATCGTTGATTTTCCCGTGCCTGCCGCGCCATTCAACCAGAATATAGGTTTGCCATTCTCGTCGTTTACCCATCCTCGTATGTGATGCAACAACTCGATGCGGGTGTTCGGGAGGCACGTTGAGTTATGTTCTTCTACGTGGGAGTCGAAGGAAGCGCCTTCGGCGGTAGGTAATAAAAGTGTATCAGTTTTCCAGTTGACGCGAAGAGTAAGCGCTCTATATAGCTCTTATTAGCTTTGTTCGCACTAGAAAGCACACATTACTTACGTCTGATCAACTTGAAGCGCAAGGCTGAAAGTTTGCTCGTACTGCTCAAGACTAACTACCATCTTCTCTACCTCTTTACTTGTCAAGGGCCATGTCAATGCTCGTATACCAAATCGCTGCATTGCTTTACGGCCTCAGCTGGGCTCCAGTTTGACCTTAAGTTTGGCTTCGAGCCCTTCTAACTCCTGAGAACATCTTTGGAGCGGGTCCAGTAATGTGCGTGCAGTAAAGAGCTGCAGCTTGTCCTGCTTGTCTAGAAGCCTTTGAAGCTCTTCAAGGACATTCTTGATATCGTTCACCTTTCGGTAGAGGTGCTCGATATTCCCCTTTGAGTGCTTAACCTCGACTAAGTACTGGAAGCAGAGCGACGCAAGCTTGGCGGACATGTTGACGACGGCTATCACACTTGCCGTTTCGGAAAGGCCAGCCATGATGCGGTGCGCGGTCAAGGCCGCCGCAGACGTTGTGGTTCTGTAGAAGCTCCTGCGTAAGTTCGTAAAGCGGCGAGGCCGTTCCGTAGGCGTTAGAGATGTTGCCGTTCAGCTTAAAGTGCGGAGAGGCTGCTGCGGCTGAACGCTGCAGCGGACGTGTGCTGGCAGAGCTGGTCTGAGCTTAGCTACGGTATCGATAAGGCCTGCGGCATGCAGCTACAAAGCTACACAGCCACGTGTTATCTAAGTTAAAATACAGCGTATTGGAGTGACGTGCGAAGTCATTCTCGGCGAGGATCTGTGATCGCCCTGATTGGAGGGCTTGGATTAGAGGTACCCGCACAAACTGACAGCCACCCGCAGCCTTACGGCTGAATATTATATTTCAAATCGAATTGGCTGATGGCAAAGCCAAGAGAGACGTTTGTTCGTGAAACGCTGTCCTTGCTTATCGATACAGATCACGTGCGGGCCCAGCCATCCTGATTTTGTCATTGGCTCCTTGCCGCAATGGCCTCCGCCACGTCGCCATACCAGGTTCCTCTCCATATTGTCGCAAGAGCTAGGCGACACGCGGGCAACTGGACGTGATCTACCTATATGGAAGTCATCCTGTCAGGGTGACCGAATCGGGTGTTTCTCTGCGGGTACCCTGTTTTGCCCCTGCAACTCTGCAATCTATATCCTTGGCCACAGCAACCCTTCGTGAAACGAAACGGCCTGTCCGCTGCGACCTTGGCTAACACAATGCTCTGATCTCATAAATCTTGAGTTCTCCTCGACCTCGCCGCGAATTTTTGCTCTACGCATCTGCCGACTAGCAGCTCGCATTAAGGGCCCGCGGCCCGCATTCGGTGACCGTAGAAAGGTTGGTCGGGCACTTTATATTTCTACAATTTTTGTTTTTCCCTCTCTTTCGTGTTCTGGAACCGGTGGCAGCGTGTGCTGCAAGTCAGAACTGATGCAAGTTGTATGCAAGGGAGGCGCACGCCAAACCCTGGACCTGGCTTGCAGTCACTACGCACGCGTTCTTTATTATTCCCCCCTCGAAGCCGGACTTCTCCCGGAAACGAACTGGTACGGGAGGCTAAATTAGTTACTTTAAACACCATAATGAATGGCCGAGATCACTTGTCTTGTCTCGAAGCTACCGATAATGTTTTCCTTGAGCTAGCCGACTTAGTGCGGGTCCTTTGCATCGCATCCTCGTACTAGTACTTCCCTATCGCATTTTCCTATGCCTCTTGGCAATCATTATCGAAGGCTTGACCGGTCGCAGAAGTATCGTTCCTGGCAGTCCAGAAAGCCGAGGGTGAAACTGGAGAGATATTGGCCACATGTATTTCTTGTGCGCACCCGGTCGCGTTGTTTACGAACCAATCTGCAGGAGAAGGGAGGCGGTGCTAATATGATGCTGCCGCGGGCTCTACTATCTGCACACTGAGCCGCTCGGCGAGAGAGCCGCGCAGCACGCCCGCTTCTGCTAAATGAACAGTCAAGGGTGCTGCTCACTTCTCCATGACATGGTGGGCAGAGAGGGTAAGAATAGATGCTCGCGTCACCGTAAGGCTCCTTGATGTAGTTCTTCTTGTCCGCTTTCCCCTCTTCTTTCTTTCTTCTCGCACTCCTTGGCCTTTCGCAAAATTCTGGGCCAGGTTTTCCTGGGCCTGTTACATTCTTTCCTCCCTTTGGTGGAGACCCTAGTGTATATCAATACACGTCCTTTCATTTTGACGAGCGTTCTGCCGGGAGAGAGCTCTGTGGCTGTCCCGGGCGATTAGCGTTCTCTATCTTGTCTCGGGTATTCCTTGAACGACGAGGAATACCACGAGAGGAATACCACGAGAGGTGACATCGAACCCGGTTGCATTCAGCATTGACCGTACGAGCGCGACTGTCAAAGCTGCCAATGTTGAAGCCATAAAAATACCAAGAACGCTCCTTTCTTCTTACTCTCGTTACAACTTCACTCGCTTCGAGGTTGTCGACCTCGCCATATTCGCTCTTTTATAAAGTTGATCGCATCTATTTGATTCTAATCCTCAATTCTTGTCCTTCCTTTCGTTTACCTCTTATTTCGTTACTGGAACCAAGGTTGTCTTGCCGCGACCGCATCGAAGCGCCTACTCTCTTTTGCGCAAATCTGCAAGCTTCGGACACATCAAAAGCTGTCTCCCTCGTCGACGAATTTTCAGCAGCATACGAAAACATTTGGACAGTCATTAATTATCCTGAAACAATGGGTTGGTTCGGATCACTGGAACTGGTTTGGAAATATGTGTACGGACTCTATATTAATTTGCGCTTGCAATGTCCTCCGTCACACTGACTTCACCATTTTATAGGCTCATTTTCGGGCTCCTATTGCTGCTCACAATTGTAGCCGGCTCCATCAAAGTCCTGTACGACCGGAGAAAGTTAGTGGCTCGTTTTCTTAACATTGCGCACTGATCCTAACCCCGCATTTGTGTCGGACCAAATGGTGGCCGGACAAACCAGCTAACACGGACTTCCTGGCAGGATACGGGTTATGAGCGCAAAGGAGGATCTCGAAGCGGCAAGAATTCGGGATCCTGTCTCGGAAGACTCCAGTTCGCATGAGAAGGATGAGGGGGATCTTTTCGGTATCCGCGCTCTCGAACATGGCTTCTATGCAGGCATCCCGCAATCGAACCACGGCTCTCTAGCCAACAGTCGACGTAACTCGCTCAGCCTTTCTCTTAACGGCTCTGCACCTTTCTCTGCGCCTTCTCCCAGGATTGTGTGCGCCGCTGCCTCCCCCGGATCCAGCGTGGCAAGTTTTCCTCTAGCTCATTCCCGTTCCGCGGAGCCACTACGACGGCAGGGGGCGGAAAACCGACAATCACTCTCGAAAACCAACAGCGTAGCCAGTGGCAAGGCAGCTTCGGCGCACGGTGGTGGGCTAGGACCATCCCAGGCGGAGTTGAACGGCCGCATTAATCATTTGGGACATATCGACATGGGTATCAATGTGCCACCGTCGCCCCTTCTCCGCGCAGATCACACGCGTTCTCCAACGAGTACGACTGTCAATGCGGACGCGTCGGCCAGACGATCGTGGAGTTTGTCGCCGAATGCAGTATCTCCCGTGCATTTGAGGGGCGAGCAAGTGCGGGCGTTAACGCCATTGCGGCTGTCTCTGACCAGCGGGACTGACGATGGAGACAGCGCAGCGAAGTCTCAAGGCTCGTCAATCAGCAGTCCTACTGTGTCGCCGTCGAGGAGTTCGAAATCTCTTCACGCTGTCACCAGTAATCCAGATCTGCCCACTCTTCCGGCCAAGACGTTCGAAGGGTTCTCTCGAAGTCCTAAGAGGCCTGAAAATCAAGAAAACCAGAATAGGCCAATGTTCGATTCAGCTCCGCCACATTCCGCTTCTGAAGCAATAGAATCAAAGGAAGAAAACCAGCAAGAACAGCAAGACCAGTCCGCGTCCCTACCATCGTGGCGCACTTACCGGCGCACAAGTAGCGTGTACACTCAAGACTCCCGCAGCCCGTCCCCAACTAGTCGACGAGCAGAACCAGAGCGCTCACCGTCCCAAGCTCGCCCCGCCGCTACCTCTTCTCCCACTTCCCCTCCTCCAGCCCCGTCCTGGCGTTCCCACCGCCGCACCGCGTCCCAGCACAGTATCTCCTCGACCTTCACCTCGCTCGACGACCGCGGCTCTAGCCGCGACCGCCGCCGCAGCTCGTTAGCGCACATCCACCACCGCCGCGCCGGCAGTATCCCGGAGGCCGATTCAGAGGGCACAAATGCCAGCGACGCGCCGCCGCCTCGGCTCGGCCGCAGGGGCAGCTCCCAGACACGCGGCCTGGCCGCGCTGCGCACGTCGACCAGTGCCTTGTCACTCAACGCTAGCGGGTCAGCCTCGGCCTCGGCATCAACCGTCTCGAGCCCGGTTAGTCCCGCAGGCAGCGTATGGGCAGCGAACAGGCGGAGCACGAGCCTGCTGGGCAATCCGACGGCGCTGTCGAGCTCGAGCCTGGCAAGCTTGTCCTCGAGCTCGACCAGCGCGGCGAGTGCGACCACGCGCGCCAGCACGGTTTCCACAACCAGCAGCAGTCTCGCAGGTGGCGGCGGCTTCGGTGGCGGACCCGGCGGCTTCGGAGACACCCTGACGTCGCCCATCTCGCCGCTGAGCACGGTGGGGCCAACCTCCCCGTGCTCGCGGGCGTCGTCGCCAACGCTCTCGCGGGCGTCGGATATCTTCGATATCTACTACCGGTTCTCGGGCGAGGGGCCGCTTGTGCGAAGCGCGTCGAATGAGAGTCTCTGCGCGCTTGGGCGCGTGGGATCAGAGTGTGGGCTCGGCGGTAACGGGGAGTGTATTGGGAAGGACGAGTTGCAGCTAAGGCTTGAGGATCATAAGCTGGTCCCGGCTCCGCTGTCGCTGCCAAATTCGCCAACCAGTCCTACGAGTCCGAGCGGAGGGAGTGGAAGCGCGGCTAGTGGTGGAACAACCAAGCCACGGCCGGCCCCTTTGAGCCTGGTCGGGGAAGTGGGTAGGGGATTGGAACCGACGATTGTGGAAGTGCCAACGCCGTTGAATTCGCCAGGCATAGGTGTGGGGAGAGTGTGAGCAACGTCCTTGGGGGTGTAGCTTTTAGTAGTCGTCGTAGTTGTACTCCGTAATGCAGTGATACATACATTCTCACTCAACAGACTGAATTTGGGTTGTCCAATCGTGCCAATCCCGACAGTCCGATTGGAGGCAATTATCTTAAGCAAATTTATCAATGAAAAAGACCCGTCAAGGAAGATTTGCGCAGCAGTATAAGTTCAAAATGGCTCATGGGGGTAGATTTCCTAATGTAATGATGGCATTCACGTGACTACGCCGGAGATGTCTCCGGGTGGCTCTGCCCTACCATCGATCTCGAGTCACGTGGAATTGCGTGCGCCCTTCGCTGCCAAGAAGTAACGCAATCGCAATTGCGCTGACAAACATGGCGCAATAGATGCCAAGAGCTGCTTTAAGGACGCCGTGGCCTCCGTAGACATCTCCGACGTCCACTTGCTAGCTTTCAACCCAGAAAGACGAGTTTCCGTTGTATGAGTTCTGCGCCGAGTACCATTATGTCCCTTGTGGCGCGCAAGCTGGGCGCCAATGGCGCTGCGGCTGCGCGAGCCCGCGTGACTTCGCCTCTGCGCCGCCATCCTCGAGCCTCCCCGCCATCGCCAACCCACGCAGCCGCGCCAGCATCGTCAAGATGGCATTCGACCGCCTCTTCCCGCCAGCTCCACCAGCAAGCGCCGCGTCAGAGCGCGACCGCGGCGGCGGCCGTCCCTGAGCCCGTCTACGGGCCCCTCCCGCCTTCTCCACCGTCCCAATCGACAAACCCCGCGCTGTCGTTCCCCTGCCTTGACCGTGTGGAGTCGCGCTCTGCGACGCTGACACAGAAGCAGCAAGAGCAGGCACGGCAGCGGCGTAGCGAGAGCGGGCCGGAACCGTCGTATACGACGGGCAAGCACAAGACGTTTGTGTCGGCAGAGCCGCTGCTGCTGGACTGGGGCGGGATACTGCCGGCGTTCGAGGTGGCGTACGAGACATGGGGCCAGTTGAACGCGGGCCGGAGCAACGCAGTGCTGCTGCACACGGGCTTGTCGGCGTCGAGCCACGCCAAGTCCACGCCGGAGAACCCGCAGCCGGGATGGTGGGAGAAGTTCATCGGGCCGGGCGCGCCGCTGGATACGAATAAGTACTTTGTCGTGTGCACCAATGTAATTGGCGGTTGCTATGGCTCGACAGGGCCGGGAAGCATCGATCCGGCCAATGGCGAGCACTACGCGACGCGGTTCCCGATCTTGACAATGGAGGACATGGTGAGGGCGCAGTTTCGGCTGCTGGACACTCTGGGGATCGGAAAGCTGTACGCGAGCGTTGGGAGCAGCATGGGCGGGATGCAGAGCCTGGCAGCCGGGGTCCTCTTCCCGGAGCGGGTGGGCAAGGTCGTGAGCATCAGTGGGTGCGCTAGGAGTCATCCATACAGCATCGCTATGAGGCACACGCAGCGCCAAGGTGAGTTGGTCATGACGTCCTCCGCCTCATCAGTAATTGCGGTTTCTAATGGTGCTTCGCAGCCCTGATGATGGACCCCGCTTGGTCCCGCGGCTTCTACTACAACTCTCTCCCGCCACACATCGGCATGAAGCTGGCACGTTCCATCGCAACCGTGACGTACCGGTCCGGCCCCGAATGGGAGCAGCGCTTCGGCCGGCGCCGCGCAGACCCGTCGCGCCCGCCGGCCCTCTGCCCCGACTTCCTCATCGAAACCTATCTCGACCACGCCGGCGAGAAGTGGTGCCTGACGTACGACGCCAACTCGCTGCTGTACATCTCCAAGGCCATGGACCTGTTCGACCTGGGCACCGAGCAGCAGGAGCGCGTGCGCCGCATGCGCGACGCCAACGCGTACAAGCTGGACTTGTTCGGCGGGCGGAATGGCGCCGACGGGGATGCGCGCGCGGCGCAGGCCGCCCGCGAGGAGGGCTCGCTCAACGAGCTGTGCAATCTCCAGCTGCCCGAGAAGCCGTACGAGGAGCAGGAGGCCGCGGCCGCGACGCCGTCGGGCTCCGAGACGTCATCCTCCGGCGCCGACGCTTCGTCCGCGCCGGCGCCGCCGAACAGCGCAAAGGGTGGCTACGAACCCCCGGCCGATCTCGTGACGGGCCTCGCGCCGCTGGCGCGCACGCCGACGCTCGTGCTCGGCGTGGCGAGCGACATCCTGTTCCCGGCGTGGCAGCAGCGCGAGGTGGCCGAGGCGCTGCGGCGGGGGGGCAACGGGAGCGTGCAGCACCTGGAGCTGGGCGAGGAGAAGAGCTTGTTTGGGCATGATACGTTCTTGCTGGACTTGGAGAACGTTGGAGGTAGTGTGGGCAAGTTTCTGGGCTGAGGTTCGAAGTTGTTGGTTTGGGTGGTGGTTTTTCTTGCATGAAGCGAGCATTGGGAGGCGTTATGGATATTGGATGCATGCATGGTACTGTAGGCTTTACGTCTTGGACTGTATCTCTGGCATAAAAATGCATTGGAGATGGCCTAGGCAATATTGAACTTCCAAATGGTTGCATTGAGATTTTTGCCTCGAAAACGATCAAACCTTCGTGAAAATATATTATACTTGAAACGCAATTCAGAAGCAGCCTTTAATGGTCCTTGTACGCATGCAAGTTGCTTCAATCCCCTTCAACGCAGTAGGTCCACATCTAATCCAAAGCACAAGATACAAGAACTTATCGTCCGTAAGTCCTCAATTTCGTAACGTGTGGGTATACATCTCAGGGCGCTGTGGGTCGATTTGGGTAGACTAGCCTCAAGGTCTACCTCCTCCAATCATGTTCCAGGCACTACAACAAAAGCCAATGATCGTCAGCCCAATATTCGGCCACGTGTGGAGAAAAACCAACATCACCTCCGCCTTTTTCTCTCTCTTTCTTTTGACACCTCCGGAAATCCCCCTTACCATCCCCTCAGAACACAGGAACGAAAATAAAACGAAAATAAAAACCAGGCCCAGCTCAAACTGCCCCCGGTTGTGTAGCCGTCATAGCAGTGCTGTACGCGGCCCCCATGTTCCCCTGCCGGGATACTGACTTTGTCGAGGTGCCCCCGCCCGCGGCGTCGCCGAGCTTCTTGAAGAACTGGCCCACCGGCCCGCGCTCCTTCTCCGGGGGCGGCGCCCACCCGCCCGTCGAAGACTGCTGCTCCTGCTGCTGCTGCCGGAGGCCTCTCTCCTGTAGCCGCGCCTGCACTCGCGCCTTGGCGGCCTCGTTGGGGTCTTCTTCCTTGGCGCTGTCGCCGTCGGAGACGCGGGCTGGGGGCTCGGGCGCGGGGGAGGCGGATGGAGGTGGGGCGGCGAGGTGGTTAGGTTTGGTGTCGGGAGTAGGAGAGGAGGTGATTGGGCCTTTGGTTGGGTCGGGGTCTTGGGAGTTGGACTTGCGGAAGAAGTGGAAAGGCATGTTTTTTTGTGTATGTGTGTCAATTAGAGATCAATAGGGATGGTGGTGAGAGTAAAAGGTGTTATTCTCGAGCTTTAACAGTATTCTTGCTAAGTAGCCAGTAGCCAAACTAAATTTGGCGGCAGCTATAGCCTCGATTTATACTTGCACGCTGACAATGCCGCATGGTGCGACGTCATCTAGTAGTTGACCCCAGAAAGAACACAGCCACCGAAGCATTGCAAGCCGCTGCTCAGCTTGTGGCATACTTACTGCGTACATTCCTTTAGACAGACGAATCCTCTCAATCAAGCGAATTGGCCTGTCTAGTGGCCCTTGAAGGTTTGGGAAGGGATGTACATCACTCGATCCAGGGACGGCACGAACGGTCGACGAGGATGCCGGCGTTGACGGAACGGGTGGAGAGAACGAGGGAGCGCTGCACGTGAGCCAAGGCCCCCGAGCGGCCGCTGACGTCGGGCAGCAAGGAACCCGCTCCACCCACAGCCGCCGTGCAGCGCGCTCAGCCATCCGCTCCCCCGTCGCCTCCACTCGCCGTCTTCTCGTCGCTCGACTTGGCCATCTGCAGCAGCGCGCGTCGCCAATCACCGCCGCGCAAGCCCTGCGCGCTCGCCGTGGCTGTGCAGGCGTAGCGTCGCCGGATGGCCGCCGGCCCTGCCTCCGGCCGTCGAGTGGAGGGATGCGCTGTATCGCGTTGGCTGCCGCTGCAGCGTTCGGAGGAGACCAAGGAGCCGGCGATTTGCGGGCGCCTTGCCGGTTGCGGGTAGCAGGGCGCTTTTCTTAGGGTGTTGCTGGGGAGAGGGAGAGGCTTGCGGGTGGTGGCGGTTGCACAGCGCCTGGTCTCCGCGTTTATTGCGGCCGACACGCCCTTCTATTTTCTTCCGAGAGCCTCTCTTCTTCCCCGTTTTACTTCCTCGTCGCTCGTTTCCTCTGCTTCGTTCGCGGCCGCTTCGTTTTTGGCTCCGAGATCGAGGCATCAAAACGCTCTCGGGCGAGTGTGCGACGGCCGCTTTTCCGCGACATGGGCTTCCGCCACCTCATGACATACCTGTTATCCACCGCTTCTGGCTTGGCCTTCTCGTACGCATGTGAAGAATCCTCTTGCAAGGGATCTGGGCACTGCCTCTCACTCACATCCACGGATTTTGCTGTCGCGTTTTCACTGCCAACATGACGCTGCACATCTTCGGCAAGCATCCCAAGGAGCGGCGAAAGCACCACGGCCGTGACACCTCGCGGCCGCCTCCAGCCGCCTGTCCCAATGCATACCACCACCCGCCGAAAAGCTCCGTGAATCTAGCTCCTCCGCCTGCTGGCATGCCGGTGGCGTCACCACCGCCAGCGAACCCGGGGTGGTCTGGCGCACAGCAACGACCATATCACCATGGCGGGGCACCCGCGGCAAGCCAGCCTCATCTACCAGCCCGACCACCGCCCAGCTCACCCCCGCCGCCTTACATGCCGCAGCCGGCTCCAATCACACAGTCCTCTTCCCCGCAGCCCACCTCCCACCCGTACCTCCAGCCGCCTCACTCCTCCGGCTCCAATCACAACTGGAAATCCTCCTCCAATCTCAACCTGCCTCGTCCTGGGCATGGGGGACAGACGCCGAAACCGGCTCAAGCGAAATGGAAATCCAACGTTAACCTAAGCTCGACTTTATCTTGTCCCATGAATCTTGCCGCTGCCTCGTTTAATGATATCAACGATGCCGTACAGTCTGCCACAACCGGCTACATTGCCCAAGGGGCGGCGCTCTGTGATCTTATTCAGAATAAACTTAATGATGTTATCATTGCGATGGATGGAGACCGATTCAGTGGTGATGAAAAGGATTTAGGTGAGTTAATTGTTCCAACATCGTATCGACGGCCCTCGTCCGAAAGTCTGGAGGCGATCCGTCATCCGGTTCTGCTTGGTGTGACCGCTATTCAGGTTGGCTGCATCTAACAATAGTGAGTAGTTGTATTCAATCCTGCCAATATCGATGGACAGCTCCCATCAAACGCCGAAACTTCACGAAGCAACCTCGAGCCTCAAAACAGAGTCCAGGCCTACAGCACCAACTACTTCGCCAAGGTCTGGCTTTACCGCAACTCACGACTCCCGCCCCACTTACCTCCACTGAAAATGTATGTGGCGCTGCATCCTGGGTATCTTGCTCATCATCGTTCCAATTCGCGACACTAATTCGCCTCTACAGATACATGCCCACCTGGCCCCTCCTTTGTCTCGCCGCCCAGTATTCAGAACGCGTCTACACGCGCCCCGAGGGCGACGAGCGCGACACCCATGTCGCGGCCGACTGGCGCCTCGGCACCAAGGCCATGGTTCTCAAATCCGTACCTGTGGATGACATGAACACCATCGTGCTGGCCATCCGGGGCAGCCAGGGGATCCTCGACTGGACCGTCAACTTCCGGCCCGCGCCCGCCTCGCCCGCCGGCTTCCTCGACGACCCGGGCAACCTCTGCCACTCGGGCTTCCTGCACGTGGCGCGCGCCATGCTGGCGCCCGTCGCGGCCCGGCTCGAGGCCCTGCTCGCGACGCACCCGCACCTGACGCGGCGAGGGGCGCGCGCGCCCGCGCTGCTGCTCACGGGCCACTCGGCCGGCGGCGCCGTCGCCCAGCTGCTCTTCGCCCACCTGTTTGCGGCGGCCGACGGCCCGCACGGCGTGTCGAGCCCGCTGCGCCGCCTCCGGCACCGCTTCAAGCGCGTCCACTGCGTCACGTTCGGGGCGCCGCCCGTCAGCCTGCTGCCGCTGCGGCCGCCGGGCGCGGGGGCCGGGCCCGACGCCGTGGCCGCGTACGACGCCCGCGGCGACAAGAACTTGTTCTTCGCGCTGGTGAACGAGGGCGATCCGGTCGTGAGGGCCGATCCGGCCGTCGTGAGGAGCCTGCTGCGGTTGTATTCGTCACCGGCGCCGGCGGCGCAGCCGGGGCAGGGGCACGGTCAGCAGGGGGGCGGTAGTGGCGGTTCTGCTGGAGGAGGAGGGGCAGGGGGAGGATGCTCGACGGGACAGCAGGCGGCGGCTGTGGGCGCGTGTTTGACGAATTTTGTTTTGCCGGGGTTGACGGGGAGTGGCGGCGGAGGAGGTGCCCACGCAGGCGGAGGCGGAGGCGGAGGCGGAGGCAAGGCCAGCAGGCTGAAGCCCGCGAAGCAGCTTCGGCGGCGGGACCATCAGAAAGCGGCGAGCTGGCCTGCAGGTCAGGATCAGGGTCAGCATGGCAGAGGAGCAGGAGCGGGCGGTGGGAGCGGCGGCATTCCGCCGGAGTGGCCGGTGCCGGAGAGTGCGTTGAGCCTGGGTGGGCGGGTTGTGCTGCTCAGGGGCAGGGTGAACAGGCGCGGTGGAAGCGGCGGCGGTGGTGGCAAGGCTGAGGACGTCTCGATCAATCAGGTCAGCGACGAGATGTTGAGGGGCGTCGTTTTCGGGGACCCCATGTGCCATATGATGAGGCTGTACGCGGAACGAGTGAGGAGGTTAGCAGTTCAAGCAGTTACGGCAGGGGAAGGGTGAATGGAGTCGAGTTGAGTCGAGGTGAGTGAGCGGGTGGCTGGCTGGTGACGGGTCCGCTAGAGGAGGGAGAAGAGAGAAATACGGGACGAGACGGGACGACCGGACTCGGTACATGCATTGGTACGACGGCACGACGGCACGATGGCTTCGGACATGACTAGACGTACATGTCGCCGACGGGCGACTATAAAGAACTGGTTACTGGATACAACAGAGGACGGCTGGTAGCTGCAGGCCACAGGGGTGGGTGCAGACGCCATGCTTCTCTAGATGCAGCCGCGTGCGCATGGGTTCCATGACGACGCCGGTCACTTTTAGGCGCAGGGAAAGAGTGGAGGCTAGCGCCTTCTGCCTTTCTGCCTTTCTTTTCTCTCGGTACAATGTATAGATACCCTACTGGCTTTTCCCTCAGCCAACGAACATAAATGCAACTGAGTTTCGGCGCTTGGCTGCGTTGCGCTCGCTCGGCACGTTCGCGGTCTGCCGTTTTGGGCCACCAACCGCCGGGTGGCCGGCCAGCCGGCTAATTGTTCTTGGCTCCCGACGGGATCCACCGGCCACCGGGCGAGCAGGCGTTAACATCGACGGCTTATAGGCCCTACTACTAAGCCCGCATGCGCATCAGGTTTAGCCGCGTTGCACGGCGTCTGGTGCACTGGTGCTTTTTCCGCTGCAGGTTCATGCAAGTGTAGTCAAGTACACGTTCGACGATAGCGCAGCGACTGGCTCGCCTGCCGCTTTGGGAACGCGCCGGCGCGAAATTTCCCCCCTCGCGCGATGCGGCTGGCGGTTAGGCTGGAGGACGGCTGGAAGGGACTCCCTGGATGGCGGGCGGATTGGTGGATGACGTGGCTTGCGTTAAACGTTAAACTAGTAGTCAAACGAATGGTCGTGCCTAGGTAGGTCACTCAAAAGTCATAGTCGGTGTGTATCAAGCACGTACATCGTGGCTACTTGGTACGTACTACTATACTCCGTACCGTCAAGGATCGATTTGGAATTCGGAACTAGTCTTGGACAGATCCGCCAACCGCGACGATTGCGGCTGGCAAGTTCGTTCAAGTGCTTGCAATTACTACGGGCAGGTTTTCGTTATACGCATCTTGTAAATAGGTCATTGTGCCCCGGCCGTAAAAAGTACCTTGGCGCCTGTGCCAATGCAGTATCCCAGTGCCGTTCACTCCCTAGTCAAACTTCGCTCCCTGTCCGGACTGCTGCTCCAATTGCGATCTCTCCCTTTCCTTGGCGGACTCCTACTCCTGCTCCAACTTCTATCCCGCCTCGGGCTGCGGCTCCAACTACGCTCCCGCATCGGACTCCCACTCCAACTCCTGCTCCGACTCCAGCTCGCGCCTCTTCCCTGGCTTTGACTTCTGCTCCAACTCCTCGCCCTCTCGCTCGCGCCCGCCTCCCAGTCATCCTCCTCATCGCTCTCCCACCCGTTCCTCGCCCCCTCCCCCCCCTCCAAATCCGCATCCAACGCCTCGAGCTCCTCTCCCAACGGACTCACGCGCGGCTCCAGCAGATCCAGGTCCTCGAGCAAGCTCCGCTGCGGCAACTTCCACAGCGTCGTGGCGCACACACGCTCCTTGGTCAGCAGGTCGTCGACGAACTGGTCCACCGTCGTCAGCACGAAGCCGGCCCGCGTCCGCCGCCGCAGCTTGCGCCAGTCGCCCAGCAGCGGCTCCAGCGTCCGGTACACGTCGACGGCGTCCCAGGCGACGCGCACGTAGAAGGCCGCCAGCGCGCGCACGTACTTGAAGGCGCCGGCGCGGCGCGGCGGCTCGTGGGGGTCGGGCTCGCGGTCCGCTCCCCTGCCGCGGCGGGCGTTCTTCTCGCGCGGCCCCGCCCCGCCGTCCTCGTCCATCGCGGCCTCCTCGTCCTCGTCCTCGTAGTCGCCGTCCTCGGCGCCCCAGTTCAGATACGCCTCGACGACGGCGCGGTCTGGCGCCAGCGTGAGCAGCTTGAACGCGAGGCACAGGAACGGGCTGGCCTTGCCGAGGCTGCCGCCGCCGTAGACGCCGCCGACCGACGTCAGCTCGACGGCGCGGTCGCACAGCGAGGCCTCGTTCAGCCCGAAGCACTGCTCCTTCCAGTAGTAGCTCTCGATGATGCGGTCGACGACGGGCTTCTCGAACAGCGTGGCCGGGTTCACGCCGCGCGTCAGAGGGCCCACGTAGCCCCGGTTGTCGAGGTGGCGGCGCGCGTCGGCGGTGTGCGACATGGCGTGTTGGTCTAGACGAGCGTGTGGGTGGGTGACAAAGGCTGGCGGGAAGGGGGTGCGCAGAGGAGGGCGATGCACGGCGGGGCTGGCAGTCGGTCTTCCAGGAGTGTCTCGTAAAAACCCAGGGTGAGAATAGAAGGCTCAAGGATAGTTCCCGCGTGAGGCGCGATTTCTTCAAGCGCCAAAGCAATGAGCTCTCCCGAAATTAAAAAGGACGCGAGCAAGTTTCGTTTCGGGGCGAATCCCCGGAGCTGCGCATCCCTCGTGTCGCAAACGAGAAATCCGCGATGGCAACGCGAGCGGTGTGCGCCGGCAGAAATCCGCGGCTATCGATTATCACCCGGCCGACTCGTCCGACTGTCAACAAACCCGCCCACCACACAGCGCCTTCAAGCGATGCACTTCCTCACCTCGTATCCCACCTATGCACGACTTACACCGCATTCCTCATCTTCATTGTCGCACTAGCAAATCGTTGAATTTCTATCCCGGGCGGAATCTACGACCGAAGGCGTCGCATACCACATTGCTTAGAGCGTTCCATTCCACACGCCTCGACCAGATTGAGTGAAGGGGCCAGCATTCCGCAGGCTCGCCGCCGCCACGAGCCAGCCGCCAAGATGCTTCTCACGAGCGGGCAGGTGTCGATGGCGATTTCGTCCACCATCGGTGAGCCCGGCCGGCACCATTTCCCCTCCCGCGGCTACCCGGTCAAGAATACCACAAGAACCAACGACAAACCTCGCCAAAAATAAAATAACTAATTTATCGATCTCCCCTCCCAGTCTTCCTCTTCACCTCAGCCCTCTTCCTCTCCGGCTACGTCCTCCAGCAGCAAACCGTGCGCAGCCTCCAAGAAGCCATCAAGCCGCAACTACCGCGGCCGCCGGCGGCGCCGCCCGGCCCACCACCGGGCATCGACCGCGCCGGCGCCGGCGCAGCCGCCCACATCCTCTCCGGCAACGGCGACGGCAACGGCAACGGCAACGCGCCCGCGCTGCACGCCCCCGCCGACGCCGGCGCCGCGCCCCGCGCGCGGCAACGACAGCACGGCGGCGCGGGGCCGCAGCCGTCCTCCTCGGGCGGCAGCGGCGAGGGCGAGGAGGAGGAGCTGGGGGGGCTCGGGCTGGTGCGGCACGCGGGGCCGGGGCTCGACTGGGGGCGCGTGGCGCACGTGGCGGTGGTGCGGGCGCCGGGCGAGGTGTGCGGGGCGGTGATGCTGTTCGCGGGGCTGGCGCGGGAGAAGAGTCCGGCGAGGCGGGTGCTGGTGTTTCCG